>JBAMJV010001442.1:0-128890 GCA_037951105.1 Echinarachnius parma
CGATGATCATGATACATGTATATTCCCTTGAAAGGAATATACATGCATTTGCATACTACATGAGCAGATACTTCCCCCATCCATTCTACCCCCACCCCCGATAATTTGTTCCGCTTGTATCAAATTAGATACAGTACACTATGTTCGTGTTCTTGCTAGCTTCGCTGCTGCCCCCCCCCCCCCCCCCCCCGTGTCTTCAATTGCCTGCATGACACATAACCCGTCGTGTCCCCTACACAATTCATATCCAAACTAAGTTCTCCCGCGTATACATTTTGTTCATACTCTTGTGAAACCCGATGATAGCCGTTTATACATGCAATGCATAATGAGCAGATACCTCCCCGTCCATTCTACCCCCACCCCCACCCCCACCCCGTCGGCGTCTCTTCTGGTACTGCATGCTAGCTTCGTGGCTAACTTAATACATCTTACCACAAGCTGGCGCAATTATAGTATCGTGTACGGTAGGGCGAATATAGAGACGATGGTCAGCAGGTCAGTGAGCTATGCAAATAAACTACGGTTCGGTGGGGTAATTAGATGACTGCGCGACGTGTATACACGGCTGTACAGCCATCGCGCGTTGTATAACCGCAGCTAAATTGAAGTTGTCGCATTTTGTCGTCCATGCACTTACAAATACGATGCCAATCGGCAATAGCGATCATTACCATACCATCCGCGTAATATAAATATTGATATTTATCTAAACCTGGGTAGTTTCGCAACGTATATATCTAAAATAGTTTCTCGATATATTATTTGTTTTATCTACTCCAATTTATATTCTTACAAAATACTTTTACGGCGATAAATCGTTAGTCAATGCTCGGCGTCTTAAACGGGCAATTGACATTGCTGACTTTCCCTTTTCTTCGATCTGGAGGACGACCACGGGGCGGGAGCGACTCGGGAATGCCTTATTGTCCTCCGCAAAACGTATATCCTTCGATCGCGACGGTCGGGAAGTCGCCGAATCCTCGGGGTGAGGATATCTCGAGTGGGAACCATTTTGGGGGGTTGAAGCTTACCGTATTAATATAATAGATTTTCACTGTCGGCATTCTAGCGATAGACGCGACCGATACACGGTGCCTTAAAGGGAGAGATCCACTTTTGCAAGCCAAAATTCAAAAGTTGCGAGGTTATTGTCTTATATGAAAGGAAATGTCATTTAATAGCATGCCTGAAAAAATTAGGGCTTGAAATCTCCTTTTCGTGGAGTTATAGACCTAAAACTGAATAAACTGAGGGACGTCGGTTAATTATGTACATACGTATTTTTGGCCGGTGAGTAAGTTCGTACATAGATTTCACGGAGTGCCAGATCGGAATGCATGACCCCTACATGACCCCCGCTAGCTACGTGAGCCGCGCATAAGTACTAATGTGTGAGCGTTTACCAAGCAAAATACCCAAACTTCGCTTAAACTGACTACATGTAATTATATATTCTTTCTTTTTGAGATCCTTTTCCGTGACATACGTTAACAAATGTCGGCTTCACAATACCTTTACGAGAATTAGTACTATATTGTTGTAATACTATGCTAAATCAGTTGAACTCCTATATTGACCGATATATAGTTTAAATGGAGGGACGCATTCGTTTTTCATTCGTAGAATCCAAATTAGAGGGCTGTTCGCTCTGATTTTTTTTTTGTGTATTACATTGATCCCCATCCGTCAACTGAAAGCTGTTGAGACGTTTTGTAAAAGTGGATCTGTCCCTTTAAGAGGCAAGAACACCGTAGCTCTACAGTAAAAGTTACTTACGGGAAATCATTTTTGTTTGCACATAAAACACCACATTCTCACACTTTGAGCGACATTTGTAGCCCTATCAATACATTTAGGGCTGCTATAATAATTAAACTCACCGATCTCGTGTGTCGCTATACATGTCATTCTATAATTACGGCGATTTGTGATATTTTCCACGATTTTCCATGACTCTTCATCGGTCTGTCGCGGTACTTTTTGTTCAAACTGCATAATATAATGTGCTTCCGGATGCGCGAAAAAATTTCAAGTTCTGTATAGCAGCTTTGCAGCGCGCGCGCTGTACCGTCTTTGACCGTACCTAGCTATACAGAACTTTAAATTTTTTCGCGCATCCGGAAGCACATTATATTATGCAGTTTGAACAAAAAGTACCGCGACAGACCGATGAAGAGTCATGGAAAATCGTGGAAAATATCACAAATCGCCGTAATTATAGAATGACATGTATAGCGACACACGAGATCGGTGAGTTTAATCATTATAGCAGCCCTAAATGTATTGATAGGGCTACAAATGTCGCTCAAAGTGTGAGAATGTGGTGTTTTATGTGCAAACAAAAATGATTTCCCGTAAGTAACTTTTACTGTAGAGCTACGGTGTTCTTGCCTCTTAGGCACCGTGTATCGGTCGCGTCTATCGCTAGAATGCCGACAGTGAAAATAACAATAATAATGTCAAAAAGGCCATGAAAGCGATAGATTTGTCGATCTAACAAATGATATGCGTGAATTGGAGAGAAAGGTGAAAGTTGTTTAAAGGGATCTAGTAACTTTGTTGACATGTGCCAAAATTGCTGAATGGTTGATCAAATGTATTTTTGTGATATGATATGTCCACTAAGTAATGTGTGAAAATGTTACATTAAAAAAGCAGAAATGCAAAAAATGAGATCAACAAAAAGGGGACCTTTCTGAATTTTGGGGGTGCGTACTCGCCCAATGCACCCCCCTGCCCTACGGGCCTGAGATATATATTTTTAACGAAAGGGAAATAAAACAGTTTAAAAACCTGTTCCGTGCTTCTAGTTCTACACCGTGTCCCAGAAAAAACGAAACCGGGTTTCATGGCAGAAATTTTCTGTCATAATGTATAATTGAATTGATGATATATATATGCCTGGAAAGCTCTGTGTCTCTTCTTTCATTTGATATGCAACTTATGGCACATACTTCAAGCATGACTGAATTAGAACAATGGAAAGTGGTGTTACAAATATTCAATTTGCACGCATAAATTTGAAGTTTGGGTGAGTTTTAAAGAGTTGTAAACGTACTTATTTTTAAAAAGGACAAACACCACATAAAAGTTCATATTTTTATCTTTTACATGACACCTCATGCTAAAAAAATAAATGATTTATGCCAGAGAACGAGTACAATGAAAACATGCCTGATTTCTGCCCGAATGAGTGAAAGTTGAGTAAGAAGTCGCTCAGCTTTCCTGACTAGCAGCTGACAATGGACTTTGATGCATGAGTGAATTTACACAAACATGGGGATCAGGAAACAGGCTATATCAGGAAAGTTACTCATTTGGGCTGGAATCAAGCATGTTTTCATTGTATTCGTTCTCTGGCATATATAATTTATTTTTTAATCATGAGGTGTCATATAAGAGATAAAATTATGAATTTTCATGCGGTGTCTGTCCTTTTTCAAAATAAGTACGTTTACTAGTACAGTCAAACCTGTCTATAGCGGCCACTCAAGGGAAATTACAAGAGTGGCCACTATAGACAGGTTGGCGGCCATTTTGTTTTTTAAGCGGCCATTTTGTTTTTTTAAGCGGCCATTTTGTTTTTAAAGTTATCGTTTGTATGACATGTATTTGAAATAAAGAACCCTTGAAAACAGCTACGGCCAAACCGAGGATTGGTGGCCGCTATAGGCGATAAAAAAATGCGATCGGGAAGCTGAAACCGTGGCCGCTGGCCGCGTTAGGCAGGTGGCCGCTATAGACAGTGTATACAACACTGTATTTGTCTCGGGGGGAATTTAGAGTGGCCGCTAACGGCAGGTGGCCGCTATAGACAGGTGGCCGCTAGCACAGGTTTGACTGTACTCTTAAAACTCTCCCCAATACATCACCCAAACTTGCAATTTCTGTGCGCAAATTGAATTTTGGTAACACCACTTTCTATCGTTCTAATTCAGTCATGCGTGAATTATGTGCCATAAGTTGTATATCAAATAAAAGAAGAGACACATAGCTTTTCAGACATATATATATCATCAAGGAAATTATTCATTATAACATAAAATTTCTGCCATGAAACCCGGTTTCGTTTTTTCTGGGACACGGTGTATTGGTTTCAAGGTATGGGAGAACAACTAGAGTTCTGAGTAAGTTTTGTGGATTTGGACAATGTTGCTAGATATCTTCAAGTAGTCGATGAAGTCCATGACTTCTTCCATTGTAGTGCAGGTCCAAGCTATTTGACTTGTGACGTACGGGACATTCACAGCTTTTAATTGATTATTACTAAGAGGAAGAAGCTATGATTTGGAATCTTTTTGGTGCTTTGGAAAGCTACTTGCAGTCCCTTCCTAAAATGCAAAAAAAAAAATTAAATCGCTCATTAATATTTAATTATGCTAATTAATATGCAGCGTGATGTACGGGACCAGAGAAATATTGACTTTTTTGGAAAATTATGTATCATGAAAATGCTCTGAATCTACAGGACTAATACTAAATTTGTAATATATGCATTCAGTAAATATTCAAGTACACACTACAAAAAAATAAATTAATTCACAACTTTTTTTCCCACGATAATTAATGAAAGATAATAGGTATGCGCGTGACGTACGGGACATTTTTTCCTCATTAAAACTATGTCATTTTTCGATTCTAATTTCATAATCTTTCATTTTATTTTGCAATATATTTGTTCTTGTTGTATAAATCTAATATTCTGATGAAATTAAAAAAAAAATACTTTTATAAAAAATTACGATAAGACTTTTTAAAAATGTTAATTAATTCAGCTAATTAATTCCTAATTAATAATTAACAAAAAATATTTTATCTGGCATCAATATGTGTAGGTTACATTCTTCTGATGTAAATTACTTTTAAATTTGCCAAAAAAGAGATAAATATGAGTAAATTAAACAGAATCATTGAAAATGGGGCAACTTACAGGAAATCCTATACATGGGACTGTTCAGAAGAATAAGTCATAATATTTTGTGCCTTTTTAGCACTTTCTTACAATTTTTGAACCTGTTTGGAAGGTCTTGGTGTACTTAACCACTGTACTACTGTCTCTCCTTCATTCACATGCAATTTCCCTACTCAAATTGATTGTCTAGTATTTTAGATAATTAATTAAAGGTAATTTTAAGATATTTGAAATTTCCCCCTCAAGACATATTTTCATGAAAATATAGCTTTATCACGAAGTGCAAAATGGAAAACATGAATTCTTTTTAAAGATGGCTAGTGAAAGTAAGATCTATCTATTCTGAACTTCTGGAGAGCATCTAAGCATGTATTCTTCTGATGATCAGTGGTTAAAACACCAACAAATAATTTGTACCTGCCTTGCCATTAATGCTTTAACACTGAAAATGTCCCGTACGTCACATTTGTTAATTAGCTAATAAAATTAAAACGAAAAATGTTTTTTTCATCAAACTTGGCTAGCAGGTCAGGAGTATGATAAATTAAAAACTTCACAGAATATGAAAGAAAAAAATCAACGTTTTCATACTGAAATATTTAAAAATGTGCTCATTTTTGTGACGTACGGGACATAGCATTTTGGACACGCCCTAATTAGCATTTCAATTAATTTTGAAACTTAAAAATTAGGTCAACTAAATTGCTAGTAATTAGTTTTACTAGTCTCCATAATATGAAAGTAATGCTTCATTGATTAAATACATATTAGAAATCAAAATGTAATGTCCCGTACGTCACACAAATATTTGAAATATGCAAATAAGATGACCCCTACTCATTGAATATGCAGATTATGCAAATTTCCACACTAAAAATCTGAGCTTCAGACACTTTTAAATAATACCAAACTTGATATGCTAAAATGAAGATGAATCACCATCAAGGGGGATTAGCTTGGACCTGCCCTGTAATACTGACATACATGTAGTCATCAATGTACTTCTTGAGGAGAAGGGGTTTCATGTTGGGATAGACGTTGATGATTTTCTGTTCAACAGTTCAAACAAACTATATTATTTATAATACAAATAAGCAAAATGAACCAGAATAGATTGCCAAAATCAGTTAACAATGTTCTATTTGAATACAAATCCATAATATACAACTAACGAATGGGCTTCTTGTGATAGTCAAATCTATTACCGTGGTAAGCTTGAAATGACTATTACCCGAAGCATAGCTGAGGGTAATGAGCCCACCGAGGTATAGATTGCCAATCACAATCAAACACATTAGTTAGTTGTTTTATATGATCACTCATCAATATCACGGATTGCGTTCATCTTATAGCAAAATTAGTGAAAATCTTTCAATATTTCATAAAATCGCTCGTAAATTTTGACATAAAAATCAATCGACATTGATGAAGCCAGTATGAGCCTCCAGAACCATGGCGCATCTAATACCCTTAATGTCATTGTTTATTTTGCGCATACAATAACAAAGACACAAAACTGAGTGCGCACAAACGCGCTGGCAGTTGCGCACATACGCAAGGAATGTGTACTAGCGCGCCCACAGATGTGCTTATTGGCTATCTTGGCGTTCTTCTTCCTTTGACCTAGATAAGTGTTAGTTTTTACTAACAAGGGCAATCATGTGACTAGAGTACTGCACAAATTTGTTCGCGTGTGTATTTTTCTAAAACACATGATCTATGGGACGAGCGCGTAACGCACTTTTAGTGTTAGTTTTTACTAACAAGCCCGGTCACGTTATTGTGTGTGTTGTCCAAAACTATCGTTTGTCAAATTCAATGGTAAAACGATCTAATGAGGGACATAATACTATTTGTTATCCTCAGCCAATTGTGCGGACCCCGGTACCCCATCAAACGGTGCTCAAATAGGGTCGCCAACCTTTCTCCAAGCAACAACAGTGTCGTTCCAGTGTGATGTGGGCTTCACGCTGATTGGTGCATCCATCATCTCTTGTGAGGGCGGAGCCTGGAGTAGAGCCACACCCACCTGTGCAGGTCAGGTCATACTTGTGTCATTCAGTGTTCAACATTTTTGTCAATGGGCGATCAGTGTTATATTTAGGAACCAGTGCACTATAACACTGATTGCCCATTGAAGTCAAATTCATTCGGATGGGCATATCTCAGCCAATACGTAACCTAGTCCTTTGATTTTCAGTATTCGGACATTATTTGTTATGCTCTTTCTGAAAATGAAGTCCAAATTTTAAAATTAAAAAAAAAGTGTTTTTATGACGTCATGGCTTCTGTACTCTATTGCCTACGGGAACCGGGTGGTCTATGTACAAAGTCTATGGAGATTTCAGAATCTCAAAGGGAACAGGTTAAAACCTTTATGCATGCAGCACAAACGTTTGTACAGTCCCCATTAAAAACAAATGAACAACATAATCATTATTGATATGAAAGTTCAAGTATTGGTAATCTATAAGTAGTAACACTGACTATATATAAGACCTTTACTTTTTTGAAGAGAAAGAAACCGGTCGAAAGTAATTGAATAAAGACTTAACCAAGGAATTCTAGCGTGTTTCCGAGTTTATTTTATTGACTTTTTTTTATATTTATTTCATCGACGAGGACTTTTTAAGTTAAATTTATTTATAAGACTATATATAGATGACAGCCAAACATTTCGGAGGTAAGTGATCAAAAGTTTAAAATGTTACTACTAAGTACTAACATTATCATTATTTTAGATTTTAGACTATTTCATATGCACGATTTAAAAAAAAAGTGTTTTTATGACGTCATGGCTTCTGTACTCTATTGCCTACGGGAACCGGGTGGTCTATGTACAAAGTCTATGGAGATTTCAGAATCTCAAAGGGAACAGGTTAAAACCTTTATGCATGCAGCACAAACGTTTGTACAGTCCCCATTAAAAACAAATGAACAACATAATCATTATTGATATGAAAGTTCAAGTATTGGTAATCTATAAGTAGTAACACTGACTATATATAAGACTATATATAGATGACAGCCAAACATTTCGGAGGTAAGTGATCAAAAGTTTAAAATGTTACTACTAAGTACTAAAATTATCATTATTTTAGATTTTAGACTATTTCATATGCACGATTTCATAAGCCAATATTTATTTAGAATATATCTTCTTTATCTAGAGGGAATGTGCAGAGTTGCTTAGCCATTTCAGTGAACCATTATGAAAATATCAGGAAACTGAGATATAATACAACTTGCAATGGGGTCCAAGGGGGCAGAGTTATAATGTTATACAACAAAAAATGCATTTAAGAAGTAGCTGCATGTAGATCTTATGAAATATTAATTTCATCTTATTTCTTTTGAATCAACAGCTGATTGTTCTGACCCCGGAACACCTGACAATGGCAGTCAGTCTGGCTCCTATGGAAATGGAGACACAGTTACTTTCTCCTGTACTGACGCCTTTACTCTGGTGGGAGCCAGTGTTGTCAGTTGCCAAGGTGGCAACTGGAGCGATGCGGTCCCAGTTTGCTATGGTATGAGTCCCTTTACACAAGCCTCCACACTAACCTTTTCCCTTACTGGCCTGTTCGGGCAAGTAAAATTGTAACTTTTCACATTTTGTTTGCCTGAACAGAAAGTTTACTTTCCCGCTTACTTCTAGATGAGATTTAAACCTATGAAATTACATTATTCTTTCATAGTTGACCAATAACTAGGCCCCGGTCAATAGGGCAGCCAGATGATCAATTCTTTATTAAGCCATTCAGTACTGGTCCTGAAACCATAAGCGTACAGGGCGGGGGGGGGGGTGCAGACCTTAGGCTATAGATGATGAAGAAATATGGTTGAAATATAAAATGAAGGGGTTATATTTGCATGATTCAATCTATAAAGTGTTCGTCAAAATCCAAAATAAAAGCTGATTTCTCAATACACTAAAAATTGGGCAGCCTGGTAGGTTCACATGGATTACCATTGTCATGCCCACTGGTTTGCAGCTGTGAACCGGCCGTGGCCATGGATTTCACATGATTTCCAAACATTCTCAGGAAAGAACCATTAATTGATTTTATCTTAAATAATCTGCAGCAGTTGGTGTTTATTTTCCCACTTTTGTTACACAGCTGAGTGTGGGGATCCTGGCATATTTGCAGATGGCACCAAAACAGGCGGTGTTGGGTACGGTGACACATTATCCTACTCATGCGAAGCTGGATTCAGCTTGGTTGGTCTCTCAGAATTGACTTGCACAAGCAGTGGTTGGGACGCTACGCCACCCGTTTGCTATCGTGAGTTGATTTTTATGCCTCTGCAACAAAGTGGCCGGAGGCATTATGTTTTTGGGTTGTCCGTCCGTACGTCTGAACAGGACGTACTTACGTACATCCCATTCTCGTTGTCGCGATATCTCAAAAACCGGTTGAAGGATTTGAACCAAACTTGGTACGTTTCTGTATCTTGAGGAACCAATGAACTAATAAGATTTAGGGGTCATAAGGTCAAAATGCAAAGATCACGGGACTCATTATACAGGCTGGTCCAAAAAAAACGGAACGGGGCACTTCCCAAAATATAGTAACAAAATGATTATGTCCATCGGATAGAGTGTCCTTTCCAATGAAAAACGATACCAAGAACAGTAATTTTGGACGAGTGGGTTTTGTTGTAGGATGCGCGCAAGTGGGCGAGACACTTTACGGCTATCGCCTTGTTATTATTTACCAAGTCACTGCCTGATAAATCGCACTTCTTGCTCGTCATAGCATCGAGCACCTATGCCGATTCTCTTGGCACACAGCTGAATGCACACTAACAATGGCGTATGTTTTGCTCGTTGATCGACGCTATGAGGGGCAGTGAGTGCGAATTATCAACCACTGACTTGATAAAAATTGACAAAAAAGGGAACCTGATATGGTGTCACTCACAGCGCCCTTAAACAAAAACTACATGACCAAAATGACTGTTCTTGGTATCGTTTTTCATTGGAAAGGGCATTCTATCCGATGGACATAATCACTTTGTTACTATATTTTGGGAAGTGCCCCGTTCCGTTTTTTTTTGGCCACCCTGTATATGCAAAGAAGCTTGAATCGCGATATCTCAAGAACCAATTGACCGATTGTCACCAAACTTGGTACGTGTAATTATCTTGAGGAACCAATGAACTGATAAGATTTGGGGGGTCATGAGGTCAAAGGTCACAGGGCTCATTATAAAGGCAAAAATGGCTTGTTATCAGGCGCGCCGATTCCACCGAAAACACAATGCATTGGGGGGGCAGAGCATTGTTCACAAACAATGCTCGCCCCCCCAATGCATTGTGTTTTCGGATGGAATCGGCGCCACTGCTTGTTATTGCAATATCTCAATATACCAATTGATGTATTGTCACCAAACTTGAACTGATTAGATTTAAAGAGTCACTAGGGCAATGGCAGAGGCATCCATTTCGACTGCGTGCAGTCGAAGATCCATCTTCTTTTTTTTTTACATTAACATCTTAACATCTTTATAGCTTTATCTTTATAGTACAAAGCAATGACAAAGTTATTGAGTTATAAGGACAATTAACTTGAAAATTGTAAACATAGATTGTAACTGCATCATTGCAGATGAGTTTTGAAGTCACAGAGCTAATCATTACATTGATATCATGTGCGAGATCATAGTACACATTTTTGGTGCATTGTCATGCATCTCTATTTAATCACAAATAACTTGTTGACCGTTTTACATTATGAATTAAAAATGCACAATTTTCAATGTTCTCTTTTTCTGGTTAAACACTAATAAAAAATGACAATCTCCATTTTTGGGGGCAATGCAGTTAAGATAAACACATTTGAAAAGTGAAGATTTCTTCAATAATCTGGTGATATAAGTGTATTATTTGCACTTGTTTCCTTGATCCAGAGGACTGTGTAGACCCAGGAACACCAGAATCTGGGAGTCAGTCAGGAAGCTATGGCTACGGGGACATTGTCACGTTCTCATGTAACGCAGGCTTCACGCTGATTGGTGCATCGCAGATCACATGTGAGGGTGGTGCCTACTCGGCTGATATTCCAGTCTGTGAAGGTAGGGATGTTTCTCCTGTGAGAAGAAAACAAGTCTAACCTTTTCACTATTATATTTTGCCGTATGCAATGGGTTAGCATGTTTGATTTTGGTACTAGATGCATTCTCCACAAACTCTAGCCTTCGGGGACCAATGAGAATTTGATTTATAAGCAAGTATTTAAATTGATTTTCTAGGTAACCCATTGCATATTATTTTGCCCTTTTTTTGTTACGTGCATGTGGTGAAAGATTTATATTAGAGCGAGCATTCTTTCTTTCAAACTGTTTGATTTGGTAAAACAGGCATTCTCCATTAAGGACTAGTCCTGAACGGGTTAAACACTTCTATGATTCTCATTTGCATCAGAAAATGGGATAACTTTTAACCCTTTTACCACGGCAATAGATATACTGCTTCAATAGCTATATACGAGATTATTTTACGGACCGGTCGAGTTACCCCACTGGGCGCGCACAAAAGAACCGATCGATATCTGGTTGACCATGGCATTGTATTCGCTTCTATTCAACCTAGCGTGAGTTCGCTGGTCAAGTAGTTCACACAATAGAGGCGATCGATATGCATAGTATAGGGTCAGCGAAGTGAAATTCTATGCGAAAACTATGATTCTGGCTTGTATGGGCTTGTATACGAATATCCTGAAATTAGACTTGTGTATTACCATGATAAAATTGTAATAAAACAATAATCACGCAACTAGAGTCGGGGAAACTTGATATACATGTAGCCAGGGGTTCAATCTTTGTATTCAGCTAAATTATATTGTACTTACAAGTTGCATACATGTATGTTTATGCAATTAATATAGCCCTTGCTCGGAACCGAGAAATCTCGGTTCCCGTATATGAGTAGGCGCAACGGGGACCGAGAATTCTCGGTCCCCGTAGTGATCGGGTTAATATTTATGTTGGAATTTTATCTGTGACCTTTCAGCGGACTGTAGTGACCCAGGAACGCCAGCCAATGGTAGCCAGGAAGGATCCTATGGTCATGGAGACACTGTCAAGTTCACTTGTGATGCAACCTTTACTCTTGTTGGGGCCAGCATTGTCACCTGTCTTGGGGGAACCTGGTCCAATCAGCTTCCACTTTGTGTTGGTAAGTAGCATTTTGTGAGTAATTTAACCCGTGCAAGACTATTTAATCTTGGTATAACATGCATTCTCCATAGACCCCATGAACAAATAGAAGAGGAGAAGACAAAAGGATCCCCTCAACATCTGACCATGAAATGTGTTAGTACCCATTTAATTGAATAGTACTAAATAGTGTGAATAGAGTGGTAAATAAACAATACAACGAATATAGCTTCTGTAAACGTAAAATGTATGCAAAACTTTTGAGGAACTCAACATACTTTGCTGAAGTAAAATGAAAACAAGTGTGTAAATTTAGGAGAGATAAATCAGCATGTACAGTTTGCCAAGGCTTCAAAGTTTTGATCTGAATAATATATTTGGCATGGCAAAGACAAAATGTGGAATTTTGAGCAGTTTAAAGTCAGAGCTTTAAATGGGAGCCTGGTTTATGATTGACAGGAATCTAGTATTATCAGGTCCCGTAGTAAAAAGTATAACACATCAAATTTGTGTTCATCCATTGAAGGCAATTTTATTTTGGTTTAAAGCCAAAAAACAGTATTGGCAAACTTACTGAAAGTATCTTTATTGGCCAAACTAATTGATCAGTATTGTTGAAATAGTATAAAAAAAGGGTTTGTGTGGAAAAATCCAAATCTTAGTATCGTTAAATGCAGAAATACCAGTTGAAACATGCATGCATGCTGCTGACATTGGGCCTAAATTCACCGCCAGTTTGGCCCGTCTATATGCTGGTTCGCATGCGAAACCATGTTGGTAGCATTTGCCATAGGTTTTGCACGCAGCGCACGAGGGTGCCTATCAAAATATAACCGTCGGCGATATCGATCAATGCATTGATAGTTTTCTAATTTTGCAAATAATATATCAATCAGTAGGCGGTTTACTGGCCAAATTTGTATGATCCCATATTATTAAAAATGTATTCTTTCACATGGTTGGTAATAAGAGAGTACATTTCATTTTGTGTGTGTGGGGCATTTCCCAATACTGTCATTTAGCTTTAACAGGCATTATTTCATGATTTGATTACTAATTTTCAGCTGAATGCGGAGATCCAGGAAGCTTTGCTAATGGAGTGAAGACAGGAGGAGTAGATTACGGGGATACGCTGAGCTATGAGTGCAACGGCGACTATACACTAGTAGGTGCCTCAGAGCTGACCTGCACAACAACAGGCTGGGACACTGATCCACCCGCCTGCTACAGTAAGTTGTTTGGTTATTTATTTGTGCAGATCATGATTGTAACATTAATGTTATGTTGAGTGGTGCCACAGAACTTGACCCGTACCACAGCAGAATGGGACAGTGCCTTTGCTACAATGAGTTTTAATTTGCCTGGTTCTAATTACTTGTTATCATATGTCATGCAGTACATGATTTCATTGTTAATGGTATGATTTTATTATGGAATTAAAAAAGCTTGCCTACTGTATAAGTGCAATTTTAGCGTTATGCTAGTTGGTGCCACATAAATGTCCTACACTATCTATAACAATATGAGAAGGTTTATATATACCTACCTTTTCAGTCATTGGAATGAATCTACATAATTGATAATGTAAAATGATTTGTGAAATTTTTGTTCCAAGGTAATTGTATGGATCCGGGAACGCCAGAATTTGGTAGTCAGTCTGGTACGTACAATCACGGGGATGTAGTGACGTTTACTTGCGCTGACAGCTACACACTGGTTGGAGCATCGCAGATCACATGTGAGGATGGTGTTTATTCTGCTGACATTCCCATCTGTCAAAGTGAGTACCAGGGCCCAGGGGCTCGATTATATTACAGACCAGGGACATTTACCATGGTAATAAGCATCTTTTGCTCTAACTCATCAATGTCAATATGCTAGAGTAACATCCAACTAAAAAAAATGTTGCAGAGCCTACATACCTCCCTTACTCGAGCATTCAACCGGAATGGATTAACCAAGCTGACCTTATCTAGAGATCAGTGGAACTAGGGCTGGCCCTGGGCCATGATCCCGCTCTTGCCCCCTGATGCTGCTTGCCTCAGAGTATAGGGCACCAAAACCCAAATACAATCCTTATATTATCAGGTGAGAGTGAGGACGGTATTTAGTCAATTTGTTGCTAAATTTAGTTCTGCATACATGCATATCACCCTTCACATTGGTGCATTCTCTATGTGATGTCTATCATTTAGAAAATAGTTATTTCTATTTTGGGGAATATTCATTAAAAATGAAAGGGAGCTAAATTTGTTTCTACAAGGCTCCCAGACTTGCAACATAATTATCTCTATAGGACTAATGCCCTTCTCTAATACCCAACCGATATATGTTTAGCTGATTAATTTTAGACTTCTCCATTCCATAAAAAATCATAGAAATACATGTTTCCAAAAATATCTTATCAAAACTTTTAGGAATAACAAATATTGCTATTGACCTCTCATGGCCAAAGAAACATTATCATGTTCCCACACAATAGACAATAGGTCTTTATCCGCAGACCTGTCAACATATGAAGATAATCTTTGTATACATAAAATGATAATTATTTGTTGGTGTTTGGTTTTACCACACTTACTGTACTTGGTCAGAGGCTAGAATGTAAACGTCTTGAAATTTTCAAAATCATGAATGTTTGATTGTATATAAATGAAATTAAACAGCCCAATAATCAAACTATGAAGATACACAGGGCGTATAAAAAAGATACTCAAAGTTCAAAGGTAAATTATTTCAAAATTGTATAATTTTCATACCATGAAAGTGATATTGATGTAAAGAATAACTACTTAGCATCATTTGACACCTTTCCTGAATCAGCAGTGACATGCATTGCTGAGTTCTTTGTTGTTGAAGATGACTGGTGCAAAATCCACATTTTGATGTGTGGGCCACATTCGACAACAGATGAATGTTTTAAACAACACAAAAAACAAATATCTACATGAATCACGCAACTTTTAAGTGTGGCACCATTGATTTCAGGAATGTATTCATTAGTCAAAATTTGAAAAAAAGGGCGTTTCGCACCTGTCCTCTTCAACAACAAAGAACTCAGCAATGCGTGGCACTGCTGATTTAGAAAAGGTATCAAATGAAAGCTAAATAGTTACTTTTTACATCTATATCACTTTAATGGTATGAAAATATTTTATTTAGATTTTTTATTTGACCTTTGAACATTGTTGTTGATACGCTCTGTATTACTATTAATTGTACATGATCACATTGTACAGTAATGTTCACTTTTTGATGAAATGAAAAAGTTAATGTTTTTCTCATTTTGTGCCATTAGACAACTCCCATTTCAAAAATATTTTCAGATGTATTGTTTTTATACACATGTATAAATAACATTTCATTCCCTTCTTCATTTTTCTCATGCAGGTATCATTCAACAAACCACATCTTCACCAGATACATCAACAACTGTGTCCACCACTTCCCAAGCAACCACCCAACCTGGCATCGTTCTGAGCACAACTGGGGAGGATATCACTACAGTGCAAAGCAATGTTGCTACAACTGTCAGGGCAGCAACAACAATGGATGATGCTACCATAACCATGGAGACAGATGTTGGTACAACTGAAAAGGCAGAGACTGAGCTTCCAACCAGGCCAGTGCAACCTACCTTACGTCCAAGACCAACAGTACCAGGACAAATGACCACTGATGATATGTTTGATGAATTCACCACAGAGGAAATGAGAACAGAACCAACAACTAAACCACCCAGGCCAACAAGACCAGAGCCACCGACTAGGACACCTAGACCGACTAGGCCACAACCGCCCACTAGACCACCCCAGCCTACAAGACCAGAGTTGATGACCACTGATATGTTTGATGAATTCACAACCGAGGAAGCTGATCCTGTAACAACCCAGGAAATGAGGCCAGAACCACCAACTAGACCACCACAACCAACAAGGCCAGAGCCGCCCACTAGACCACCAAGACCAACAAGGCCAGAACCACCCACTAGACCACCAATGCCTACAAGACCAGAGCCAATGACCACTGATGATATGTTTAATGAATATACAACAGAGGAAATTGTCCCTGTGACAACCGAAGAAATGAGGCCTGAACCACCAACTAGACCACCAAGACCAACAACACCTGAACCACCAAGACCAACAAGGCCAGAACCTCCAACTAGACCCCCACGACCAACCCGACCAGAACCTATGATGTGCCCACCAGTCATGGCACCATTACATGGGACAGTTGTGAACAATGACGGGTCTTATGGTCATGGAGACAAAGTTGTGTTCTCCTGTCTTCCAGGTTATGTTCTGCTTGGTACTAGATGGATTGTGTGCATTGATGGACAGTGGAGTGGCCCAGTTCCAGAATGTAAAGGTGAGAGCAGTTTTAATTCTTTGACCATCTACAAACCGTGTGTTATTTACCATAATGTGTTTAATTTGTTTATATAATCCTAGAACAACCATGGAAAGGCCCTCTGGTTTTACATGACCTAAAGATAATTGGAGTCGCATATGTGTTAAAAATATTAGACAATGTTCAATACATATCCCTAAAACTATTTTCTTGTGAATGTCTTTGCAGTTACTTGTGGTCCATACCCCCACCCACCAAGACATGGATACACGATCCCCTTGTATACTCATCCAGATAATGGTTCCCACCCAGACAATAAAGATGTTGATTACTGGCCAGTAACAACTGACATGCCAATCATGGGTGATGACATGGTTGCTCGGCTTGGAAACCTGAATTTCCATAACCTGGGTGCGGGTAATCCTTTTGGAAGAAGAGATGATGAGACTACAACACGATCAGAAGGAGCAACAGCTGGTTCAAATTCTGGAGGTGGACTATTCAATCCTCCCAATATTAATCCCGGGCTGGGCGTGCCAAATGTAAATGTAGGTCAAACTGGATTCAACAATTTCCCGGGCATAGGGAGCGTCATCACACAAGGATCAGCACAGGTGATCCAGCAACTCATGGATATTACGATGAGCATTGACTGGCAGAGTGCCAGTAATTCTTACCGATTCATTCTCTTCCTGCGTAACTTGATCCAGGCTGTAACTGATGTCATCATGACCACGGATTGGGAAAACGGTGATCTATCAAACCTTAACTGGACAAGCATGAACACATCTCTCTTACCCATCCCGGATACGATGAAGGAGTTTATAGCTCAGGTCCTTACAACAGACTGGGAAAATTATGATTTGACCACTATGATGACTCTCTTCCCAACCTCCTTCCAAGAGACATGGAACCTTGCCATGTATACAGACTGGGAAAATATGGACTGGTCATTATTATTATCCATTGTCCCAATGCCAGACAACCTTCAGGAGTACCTGTACTTGGCACAAAACTTTGACCCTAACAACTTTGACATGAGTCAAATGAACATGACAGCTCTTCTACCAAGTGAATGGCAGGAGTACATCAGTATGGTGATGCACATGGATTGGGAAAACATGCAACTTGGAAATATTACAGATTTCCTGATGCCGTTACAGTTGAGGGAATTCTGGATGGTTTTGAATGAAATGGACTGGAGCAGATACAACTCAACTGAGGACATCCTCATGAGTCTTCCCATTTCAGATCAAATGAAGGAATCCCTGATGATGTTCATGGACATGGATTGGAACCAGTATGACACAACATTTGAAGCAATTGAGAATTTACCAGTGCCTGAAGAAGTGAAAGCAGCTGTCCTGGTATTACTCTACACTGACTGGCAGATGGTTGATTGGTCCAACATGGACATGGAAACGTTCCCCTTACCAGAAGACATGAAAGAGCATATCATGTCTATGATTGCATCTTTGGATTTACAGATGTTTGAAAACCTAATGGAACTTTTTAACATTGAGCTTCCTCCAATGTTTAATGAGTTACTTCATGACGTGGCCCTTGTTGATTGGCAACATTTCTACTGGACCAACAAGAACATCACAGATCTTCCAATCTCCAGTGCTGCGAGTCAGTTCATGATCATGATGATGAACACTGATTGGGATACCATTGATTGGAGTACCTTGGATCTATCTGTGTTAACAATTCCAGACCAAATGAAGAGTTTTCTGTTGACCATTTCTAATATGGACTGGTCTCTGGTTAACAGTTTGATTGCAGGTTTGCCAATCCCTGAAGGCAACAAAAGGATGTTTTACATGCTGATGGCCACTGACTGGACTACTGTTTCTTGGCAGAATATGACATCTATGATTGACATGTCTATGATTCCGGGCGAGTATGCTGATTTGATACATTTTGTCATGAATGCCAACATGGACTGGAGTAATCTTGACTGGAGCCAAATGATTGACTTGTCTGGCTTGCCAGCCTTTGAAGATATGATGCAGCTTGTTCAGATATTGATGACAACAGACTATGACTGGACCCAAGGAGTTGATCTATCAGGTCTCCCTCTTTCTGATCAGATGAAAGAGCTCTTAGAACTTATGATGAACATGGACTGGGCAAACCCTAACTGGGGCAGTGTGGACTTCTCATCGATGCCTATACCAGACCAGATGAGGGATATACTAGAGTTCATGATGATTCTGGATTGGCAGAATGTTGATTGGACTCAGGTTATTGACCTTTCTGGTTTGCCATTTTCAGAGGAAACTAAATTGTTCCTGTATGGAATGATGACTATGGATTGGCAAAACCCTGACTGGAGTGGAATGGACTTCTCTTCATTACCCATGTCTGCTGAAATGCAAGAGATTCTCTACTTAGCTCTGACAATGGACTGGAATAACATGAACTGGTCTCAGATGATAGATCCTTCAGGATTGCCCATTTCAGATCAAATGAAGCTGCTCCTTCACTGGATGATGACCAATGACTGGATGAACACAGACTGGATAGACATGGACCTCTCTGACTTGCCAATGCCTAGACCAGTTGTTGATATGGTGATGATGATGCAAGGAATGGACTGGGAGAGTTTGGACTGGGAGGCTGGCATCGACTGGTCTGGTCTTCCAGGATCTGGAATGATGGGGTCAGTTAGGGCTCTGGAACACATAACTGAACTCATTGAAGCAGGACAATCCTTATTTTCCAGTATAACCCACCATATCATGGAAAAAGTTTACATCAGTATTGTAAAGTTCCTCTACCAAGTCGACATACCATTCCTGCCACCATATATTGTCTTCCCGATGCCCCCATCAGTCGTTGGGGACAGTGTGGAGTATGTGTGCCGTGGAGGATATGAACTAATGGGGTCAGCGGTTCTGACTTGCAGTCCTGATGGTGCCTGGAGTGATATGCCACCAGAATGTAAACGTAAGTGGAATATGTTAAAACACTTATTTATTTGTATTCACCCTTGCCTTAAATTCCATTCCTTGACACACTAAATAGAAAATATATACCTCATTTACTTTTAAAGGACAACATCTATACCGAGATATTTCTTACACTGTCCAAGGCATACATTCATATCTGTCAATCAAAATGACCATCATATAAATTCTTCATTACATTAGAATGATATGTGAGTGGCAATTCATGAGAAGAGGGATTTCTCTGATGTCCTTATATTCATGTTTAAAAATGCAAAATTGTTTATATTCCTACAGGGATATTGCCGACCAGACCACCCCGTCCAACAATGCGACCAAGACCAACAGGAAGACCCACGAGACCACCTCGGACACAGCCACCAGTTGAAGCAACAACCAACCTCGACTTTACAACAGATGAAAGTCAGGGAACAACAAAAGATTTAGATGTTGTTACTACCCGTGACACACCAACTACAATGAAACCCATGACCACCAGGAGCCAAGAAAGAGTAACGACTGTCGATGCACAAACAACCATGAAACCAGTGACAACAAAGAGCAGAGAGCAAGCTACAACGGATGCAGAAAGAACGACTGTGTCCAACACTCCAGTGTCGACTACACCCTTTGATCCATGCTCTCTCAACCCCTGTGCCACGGATGCAAACACAGACTGCATCACATTTGGTGATTCATTTGAATGTCGCTGTACTGCTGGATATGCCAGGAACTCAAACAATACATGCATATGTAAGTACTAAAAAATATCCCTATAGATCAATTCGTAATACATTCAATGCATATATCCATATAAACAATGAGCCACAGTGGAACTCTTCTAGGTTCTAATTAAAGCAATATAATGAAGAGCAGAGAAAAGTTAGCTGTGGTTGGATGAACATATCTATATAACTCATAAATGTGTAATTTCTTTGACATATCGATCCATGAATTTATATCCCAACTGGTAGGCAATTCAGATTTTGTTGTATTTACACATTAAATTTGATGTAAAACTTATCAAATAAATGTTACATTATAATACAGTTATTTGAATACTTTTACCAACTTTAATCAATCTATTCTCACAGCAACTCAGCAGTTTGTAGCTGAAATCCGGATTACACAAGTGAATGGCGGAATGGCTGCATTCACAGAAGAACTGCAGGATCCAGCCTCTGAAGCCTTCCAGACCCTTGCTGCTGATGTGGAGAATACAGTGAGTGCAATTAAAGGCATTTCTTGCACAATCTGCAACCATAACACTATGACACTATTCTGAGTCGCATGATTCTCTCCAAGACAAACAGTTGATATGGGGAGGCGCTGGTGCAGAAAGTTATTGATATGAAAAATTAAATTAAAATGTTTTCAGTTTGGAGCAGAAGATGTCGGCTGTAGGATCGGTGTGAATGTTTAAAGGTATCGTATTCCATAGTGTGGGTGCAATAAATGAAAATGTTCTGTCTCCATATGAAGTTTTGGTTCTTGGACAGTCTAGCAGGTGTAAATTCTGAGACGGAGTATACTCAGCAGGTTCTCAGCAGGTTCTGAATGTAAGGTAGTGCAGGTCCATGTAGTGCCTTCCATGTCATGAGGAGTACCTTGAACTTCATGCAAAATGTAAGATAACATTGGGCCTTCAATTGATTTAAAGGGAATGTCCGTTATTTACAAATCGTCTGCACAGTTTCCAGTAGACAGATAAGGTAAATACCCACATACAATTTTAGATGGAACAACCCTGTAATTTGGATTCTACAAATAAAAAACAAATGTGTAGAAATCATCCCTTCATCGAACTACATATCTTTTGTTACTTTTTATTATTTTGAGGTCTTACAATCAATATAACTTCACGAAAAGGAGATGTCAATCAAGCCCTAATTTTTTCAGGCAGGCTCTTAAATTCCATTTCTTTCATTAATCTTGCAACTTTTGAAATTTGGCTTGAAAATGGCGGACACTCCCCTTAAATACAAAGTTATTTATGTTTTGAAGGAGAAAACATTTTCAATATTACATGCTTGTATTATTCAATTTTGTTGTAAACAGCTGGACATGATCTACCTCTCAAGTCCACTGGCTGAATTGTACATCGGCACGACAGTGAACGGCTTTGCCAATGGTTCCATTGTTGTGGACTACACTGTCCGCTTCGAAGACATGGAACAGGGTATGAACGTCACTGATAATTCGACAATGTCACCTGAAATCGACTCGACTTCTGTCTTGACAGCATTTGAGGAGGGTCTTACGATGTCTATGCAGAGTGGAATGATTGATGTGACTATCGATGAGACATCAATCACGGTTAAGGGTGAGTGGAGCTGACAAAAGCAAACATGCAAATGAAAGTTGAGCCAGTTTATTTCTGCACCAATGCATTGGCAGAATATTGTATTTCACCAACTCCAAACTTGACCACCAACCCTTAACCTAATCCTAATCCCAATCCCTAACCTAATCTTAAGCTCGAATCCTTAGGCTCTAAAGTGGAACAAATAGGTGCAGATCAAGCAGCGTGCTACTGAATTAACCCTTTATTTGCCAATATATAAAACACCTTGTGCCACAGCATTTAGATTTGTTCTGCTTTGATTGTGCAAAAATGCAAAGTTGTATTTATTCAGTATATAAATAATATCAAGGTTAAGTTTGAATACATAAATACTCGTCATCAATACAAAATATTTATACTATAAAATTGAAAACATGGGCTGTTGGGCAAGTAACACACTTGATTAGCACTCAAAGCATAGAAAGAGTTCAATGTAGCACACTTTTTTTTCCTGTCGGACATTCCTCATTCTAAACAAATTCCAAATTTATCTTCAGGTTCCAGTGATATATAAGTGACATCAACTATTTGATTGTTAATTCTTGCTGCACTAGATCTGAACGAGTGTTTGTCTCCTGAGGACAACAACTGTGCTGAGGATGCAACATGTCTGAATACCGAGGGATCTTTCACCTGCAGCTGTGATGAAGGATTTGTTGATGCGTCTCCCAATCTCCCTGGCAGAGTTTGCCGAGGTAACTCTTAACCTGTTCAAGGCTCTTTGATTTAGCATAACATTCATTCTCCATAGTCATCAACCCAAGTTTTGGGGACCATGCAGCCCTGATTGGGTTAATAACTATGTCAAATGTACGGGAGCGCTACACGTTATGTTTACAATAACCGTCTGTTGGTTTTCATGGGTGTCCAAATTTGATATTTTGAAAGTCTGTACTAGAAATTGTCTATGCATGCTTCTATTTATTTCTTGAACACCATTCCTTTATAGACGTGAATGAATGCTTGTAAGCCTTCAGCAACAACTGAGCGGAAGGGGCAATGTGCATACGTGTGATAAGATCTTTCACCTGGGAATGTAACCAATCCAATCCATCTCATCCATATTCAGTTAGTCCATTTCAATCTTAAGAATTAGTGCCCATGTTGAAATGGTTTAACCAAGACTTCCATTAATGTCTTTATTGTCCAATTTCTTAGACGTAAATGAATGTTTGTCACCCTTTGACAATGACTGTGCGGAAGGTGCAACGTGCCTAAACTTGATAGGATCTTTCACCTGTCAATGTAACCAAGGGTATCGGGATATATCTCAGGGACTCGGGGAGCAGCCAGGCAGGGTGTGTATAGGTGAGTTTCTATCTAATGTTTCACCTGTTTCACAGAGATAACACATTATTCACCAGGTTCCCGTAGACTATGGGTCAATGTAGACTGTTATTATACAGCTTTTATAAAGCACATAACACAAACAGAGCATGTTCCATATGGTAATTACATCTTTTATTGATTACTTTTTTCTTTATGAATGTATGTTCATGTGTTTCCATATAAGAACAAATAATGGCATCTGGAATTTGTTAATAAAAGTTTGTTTGGAGCCATGCAAGTTGCCATATGGATGAAAGCATGATATACCGGAATTGAACATTTTCTAAATTTCCTTTCAAGATATTGACGAGTGTGTGTTGCGTGGTGGCAATGACTGTTCCGATGATGCAACGTGCACCAACACTGAGGGTTCCTACACTTGTGAGTGCAATGAAGGATTCACAGACCTGTCTCCAGAGCAGTATGGCAGGGTGTGCGTAGGTGAGTCAAAGTCAGCTTGAAGACTTCATGTGATTTCAGGCACGTCAGATGGTGCCCATTCCTATTCAGTAGCCCCACGCCACATGTCTACTGTAGGTAGTGACATCTACTCATGGGTGCTAGTCATCTGGTGGCTAAAAATTCAAACTTAACATGTTTACTATGCAAGAGATGGACCACTTGAGTTCCTATAAATAAGATTTACTCATGGACTGGACTAGATGTACATGTTTACCCATATTTTGAGCTTTAACTTTAAAGTAAACTTTGTAGGCCACGCCATACATTACCATTGTCCCTTGAGTCAGAGCCAGAGGGAGACCAAGAACAAAGTTGTCACAGTTTCTAAATGTTATTGATGTGATTAGTCTTAAGGCAAGGAGACAAGATATAATCTTGGTATGGAATACTGCAATATTCAAATTTTCTGTACAAATTCAGAAATCTCCCAAATCTCATCCGTGCACTGATATCCATTTGCAATATTGTTAATAGACACTTTATTGACATAGTTGACAAACAATTTTCTATTTTTCAGCTTTACATTTTTCATGTAACGGGGGAAATAATATGTAGTGACCTCCTCCCCCCCCCCCCCCCTAGACAAGTTTGGCAACAGATCTATGCCCAGTATAATATGTAATCATGATTATTTCTTTACCCATAACTATTAAGATTGTCTAATATTTGTTTTGTTATGCTGTGTATTTATCTTTGAACCGTAGGATTTCCAAGCACAAGGGCCCCACCAACCAGACCACCCCGCCCAACCAGACCTCCGCGCCCAACTCCCCCGATGTGTCCCCCCATAATGGCACCTCTGAATGGCACAGTGAAGCGCTATGACTGGTATTTCCATGGAGATAAGATTGTGTTTGACTGTCTTCCAGGCTTTGTTCTCATTGGACCTGAGTGGATCGTGTGTTTGGATGGGGAATGGAGTGGCCCAGTTCCAGAGTGCAAGGGTATATACATGTAGTTGTATTTCGGTTTGCTTTGGGTTATAAATTTTGTTGATTGTGGTAGTCAATAACATTAGACTAATGTTGTTTAATCAAGCTTAAAGTTGGATTCAATCATAGTAGAATGTCACTTACAGTTCATATCTCCATTTATGTTCAGACATTTATTTAAGTCCATATCCATTGAATATTTATCTTGTGTCAATCAATTTAATTGGGGATAAGAAAATATATTGAAACATAAAGAAAACTGACCAGAAATGTATTCAATCAATGAAATTGAGCAAAGGCCCCTGCAAGGGTCTTTGAGCCCCCGTCTAGCAATCCGAAGGTCTTAGCATTTTTTTCTGTTGCTCATTTTAATTTATTGAAGAAAATGTATTGTTAATTTTATATGATATACATTATAATATTCTTATACATAAATATTCACATTAAAATTTTGGATGTTGAAGTAGTGGAATTCAAATTTTACTATACTCTCATAAAACTATGTCTTTCAAAATTTGAACTGACTTTTTAGGAAAATGCTTATGTATCCTAATAATTTATCTTCTATTTTTTTTCAGCAACTTGTGGCCCTTACCCTCGTCCACCGCACCATGGTTACGCATTCCCGGTAATGCGTCCGTACTTACCAGATGATGATGGATATGACGGTGGTGTTTGGCCAGTCACAGTGGACCTGCCAATACCGGCTCTCACTACAGCATCATATGGGTATTGGACAGATGATTCGGATGGTTTCATGAGAGGAGGAAGCAAGACAGTTGGCATGGCTGCTCGTCTTGGTAGTCTCAACTTCCCTAACCTAGGTGTTGGCAATCCTTTTGCTGGAAATGATGGTGATGTCGCGACTGTGTCAGAAGGAGCAACGGCTGATTCAAATTCTGGAGGAGGTGGATTGATCCCAATTCCAGATGGATTAGTCCCTAATCTAGATGGATTTGACAATATCCCCTATATAGGGGCTGGCCTCAACACCCAAGGTAGTCAAGTAATGCAGCAGCTTCTAGATATCTCAATGACCATTGATTGGCAGAGTGCAAGTGATTCCTACCCTGTCATTGCTGCTCTTCACAAAGTGGTCCAGGCCTTCTCTGATGTCATAATGACCACAAACTGGGAAGACGGTGATCTATCCAATGTGAACTGGGCAAGCATGAATGCATCCCTCTTACCAATGTCCAATATAATGACTGAGGTGTTTACAGAGATCTTGATGACAGATTGGGAAAACATTGACTTCACAGCCATGATCTTGGACCAACTATCAGGCACCGATGCACTGAGCGCCATCTTGTTTAACAATTTGGATCCACAAATCATTGTGACAATGCTACCCATTCCAGAATGGATGAAAGAGTTGATACTGTATGTCATGAATTTCAATTGGGAACAGTTAGATACGACAGCTCTAGAGAATATGCCAGTTCCATCCTCTTCTATGGACCTTATCAACATTATCTCTCAGTTACTTCAACAAAATGGGTTTGATACTACACTACTTGACTTTGCTAGAATGGAGTTCAACATGGACATGCTACCTTTCCCAATGTCAAATGCAACAATGAATGATGTGATTACTTTACTTCAAATGGACTGGACCAACATCAACTTGACTGCTCTCAATGACCTCCCTATTCCACAATCGATCAAGCCATACCTGTATATTCTCATGCACACTGACTGGGATCAATTTGATATGCATACCATGATTAGCGTGATGCCAACCTCCTTCCAAGAGATGTGGAACCTTGCAATGTATAGAGACTGGGAAAATATGGACTGGACATTATTATTATCCATTGTCCCAATGCCAGACAACCTTCAGGAGTACCTGTACTTGGCACAAAACTTTGACCCTAACAACTTTGACATGAGTCAAATGAACATGACAGCTCTTCTACCAAGTGAATGGCAGGAGTACATCAGTATGGTGATGCACATGGATTGGGAAAATATGCAACTTGGAAATATGACAGATTTCCTGATGCCGTTACAGTTGAGGGAATTCTGGATGCTTTTGAATGAGATGGACTGGAGCAGATACAACTCAACTGAGGACATCCTCATGAGTCTTCCCATTTCAGATAAAACGAAGGAATCCCTGATGATGTTCCTGGACATGGATTGGAATCAGCCTGGTGCAACGGTAGAAGCTATCGCAAGTTTGCCAGTTCCAGAGGAAGTGAAAACTGCCCTCTTTGTCCTATTCTACACGGATTGGCAAATGGTTGATTGGTCTAACATGGACATGGAAACCTTCCCTCTACCAGAGGACATCAAATATCAAGTAATGGCAATGATGACATCCCTCGATTGGGAAACGTTCAAATTGCTCTTAGAACAGTTCAATGCTGAGCTTCCTCCAACTATTGATGAGTTTCTTCAAGCAATGTCTCTTGTTGATTGGCAACATTTCTACTGGACGAACGAAAACATCACGAATCTGCCAATATCCAGTGTTGCCAGTCAGTTCATGATCATGATGACGAACACTGATTGGGAGAATCTTGACTGGAGTACCTTGGATCTATCCATGATGGCAACTTCAGACAACATGAAACAATTTCTAAACATTATCTCCAATATGGACTGGACTTTGATGAACAGCTTGATCGATGGTCTGCCTATCCCTGAAGGCAATAAGAGGGTTATGTACATGCTGATGACAACAGATTGGAGTAATCTTAGTTGGGAGATGTTCGACATGTCAGTGATTACAGGGGATTATGCTGAGCTTGTTTATTTAATCACTACATTCAACTGGGAAAGTGTTGACTATAGTCAGATCATTGATCTTTCTAATCTCCTGCCGATTCAACTCCAAGACATGTTGATTAAGATGATGGATATAGATTGGATGAATTTTGATTGGATGGATATGCCGGTGATGAATGAACTCAGGGAAATAACAGGTATCCTTGATACAATAGATTGGAACAACATTGACTTGATCCAAATGATTGACATATCTGGACTCCCCGTTTCTGATGATTTCAAAGAAATGCTCCAGATGCTGATGACTATAAACCCTGATCAAGTCGACATGTCACAACTTCCCATTCCAGATCAAGTTAAAGACATGCTTCTTATCTTGATGAGTATTGATTTGAGTAACTTTGACTGGACACAAATGGTTGATCTTTCATTTGTTGATCAACATATGGAGTTTGTCAATGTAATGATGAGCATGGACTGGACAAACCCCAACTGGGACAGTGTTGATATATCAGGTCTTCCTCTTTCTGATGAGATGAAAGAGCTCTTAGAACTAATGATGAACATGGACTGGGCAAACCCTAACTGGGACAGTGTGGACTTCTCATCGATGCCTATACCAGACCAGATGAGGGATATACTACAGTTCATGATGATTCTGGATTGGCAGAATGTTGATTGGACTCAAGTTATTGACCTTTCCGGTTTGCCACTTTCAGAGGAAACTAAATTGTTCCTGTATGGAATGATGACTATGGATTGGCAAAACCCTGACTGGAGTGGAATGGACTTCTCTTCATTACCAATGTCTGCTGAACTGCAAGAGATTCTCTACTTGGCTCTGACGACGGACTGGAATAACATGGACTGGTCTCAGATGATAGATACTTCAGGATTGCCCATTTCAGATCAAATGAAGCTGCTCCTTCACTGGATGATGACCAATGACTGGATGAACACAGACTGGATAGACATGGACCTCTCTGACATGCCAATGCCTAGACCAGTTGTTGATATGGTGATGATGATGCAAGGAATGGACTGGGAGAACATGGACTGGGAAGCTGTTATGGACCTGTGTGGACTTCCAGATCTGTTCAGACCATCTAGTATTGTAAAACACATGGTTGCGTTCATGTATGCTGTTGACTCCCTGATTTCCACCATGGTTCATGAAGTCTTGGCAGAGATTAACACTTCCATTGTCAAGTTCTTCTACTGGCTCAACATACCTTTGCA
Organism: Echinarachnius parma; assembly: GCA_037951105.1. Taxonomy (NCBI): domain Eukaryota; kingdom Metazoa; phylum Echinodermata; class Echinoidea; order Clypeasteroida; family Echinarachniidae; genus Echinarachnius; species Echinarachnius parma. Next base: position 28,420 of record JBAMJV010001442.1, read on the forward strand.
CCCAGCTGTTCCTGCAATAGGACCCCTTCCCGTCGTTGGGGATGGAGTGAAGTACGTCTGTCGTCGAGGTTTTGAACTTGTTGGCACTGCTTTTTTGACTTGTACATCGGATGGATCATGGAGTGATATGCCACCAGAATGCATATGTGAGTTTGACTGCTTTCATTGAAACTTCATTTGAAATTAATAAGCGAATGAGCTGAAACATCTGTAATAATGTGTAATTTGATCAGTTAGATTTCAAGTTTTATAATGGGAAGCTCAACAATATAGACAATATATTTTTCCTCACCAAACTCAATCTCTGTACAATGCAATTGCACCAGGCTCCTTTTTACCAATTTCTCATTGAATATTATGAAATATTGTAATATTGCTTAAATATCTGACAAAATGTATGTGCCTTCTAGTCGCACTGTAATATACAACTTTCACTGTGTGTTTTCTTTAACTACAGGGATTGAGCCAACTAGACCACCCCGTCCAACAGGAAGGCCCAGACCAACAGGAAGGCCAAGACCTACTGGAAGACCTAGACCAACTGGAAGACCTCACCCTACAGGTGGTCCACGACCTACAAGGCCACCACGAACAATGCCGCCGGCAGAAGCTACAACAGAGATGTTAGAATTTACAACAGAGGGATATCAACAAACAACGCAAGAAATGGTTGATATTGCCACCACGCAAGATACAGCAACAACTGTAGATGAAGTCACTACAAGGCGTCAACAGACAACTGAAGAAGCTACTACAACGGTTGAGACAACATCTGCTGACCCATGTGCAAGCAGCCCATGTGCCACTAATGCCAACACAGACTGCATGGTACTTGGTGATGCCTATGAGTGTCAGTGCACGGCAGGATACACCAGGAACTCCAACAACACTTGCACTCGTAAGTCTCATCTTCATTATCTGTGTTAAGATATATATTAATTTGTTTTAGGGGTCAATTTGCAATAAATCTGTATAGTAATGATTAAGTTTCTGATTATTGTTATCATACAATGTATGTAAGGAAAGTCTATGCAAGGTTAGTCTGTGTTATTGACTTAATGTAAAGTCACACAGATGACACAGTTTGGACATAATTATAGAGTTAACAATGCAGTCAAAAATCGTTGCTTCATCGCTTAATCAGATGTAATGTTTAACTCAAATTTCCAGCAACCCAGCAGTTTGTGGCAGAGATTCGAATCACGGAGGTGAATGGAGGGACAGCCACATTCACAGAAGATCTGCAGGACCCCAGCTCTCAGACCTTCCAGACCCTTGCTGCTGATGTGGAGAATACAGTAAGACACTCTTGTGCTATCCTCTTGATACTACACTGGGGTCTTTCAACCCATGGACGACTGTTCCAGTTTACACTTTTATTTCATGAATATCTGATAAGGGAAGCCAAATGCTGGCATACTGATAAGTGCATAATTCTTGTCAATTTCTAGTTGTATATTTCCTCTTGGGTATCACTAATAATGAAAATAATCAATGTTTTTGAGACCACTATCATCTGTTTTGACTAAAATAATTATAAGATTTAGAAGTAGCAGGAATTATGAACTTATTTGTAACAGTAAGCAAAAATGCCAGCCTTTGATTCCCCTTTACAGACAGTGTTTTCACCAACATTGTTCTACAGTTGTCATAATGATTAGACTATTAGAATACATTAACAATTTCACTCCAGGAATGTGTTTCATATTTAAATTTTGGATCAATTTTCTTCACAGCTTGACATGATCTACCTGGCAAGCCCATTGGCCAACATTTATTTGGGCACAACAGTGAATAGCTTCGCCAATGGTTCCATCGTTGTGGACTACACTGTCCGCTTTGAAGACATGGCGAGAATGGCAAATGTCTCTACAAACTCCTCAGCTATGTCAGTCATCAATTCAACAACGATTATCACAGCTTTTGAGGCGGGACTTGAGATGTCGATGAGGATGGGGACCATCAATGTTACTATTGATGAGACTTCTATCATGATTATGGGTAGGTACTCTCATTCCGTAATAATGAAATATAATTGTGAAGAATTATTTGAACAAGTTTATTTCTATCTTTTTAAGCTGCTATAATAAAGATGTGATGTCATGTTTTGTAGTGTACCCTTTTACATCAAAAGTCCCTGAAGGCTACTTTATTACATAGCTTTATCCTTATCTTTATCCTTGTTTTATTGTGTAATTTCTTCATCAGATCTGAATGAATGTTTGTCGCCTGATGACAACAACTGCGATGAAAATGCAATGTGCATCAACACAGAGGGTTCCTTCACCTGTGAGTGTGCTGGAGGATTTGAAGATGTGTCACCAGATAACCCAGGAAGATTTTGCCAAGGTAATGTCACATATGGAGATGAAATCGGCATATATTTACATTTAGTTTTGTTTGTTTGTGTGTCTAATGAGAGTTTTTTGCTATACTAGGGAGTTTGACACTTAACCCGTTCATGGCTGGTCCCAAAAATACTCTGACTTGGGTCTATGGAGAATACATATTGTAGCAAATTCAGTCCGTCCTGAACTGGTTAACCCCTTCACCACAGGGACCTGTGATGCCAGGTTTCAGTGAGCTTTTCCAGACGGGAACCTTGAACCCCGGCCAGCTCCTCATTAAAGGCTCTTTTATTTGAGTACAAATAAATATTTTGCCCTTTTCATGGTCATAAATGACTTGGATCCAAAGGTTAAAGTCTAGTCTACCTTTGTATGTTCTTTGCCCCCCTCAAAATTGCCCCGTATAATGCTTTATTGCAGTGTTAGTGAAGCAAAGTTAGTTGAATTTCTTGTCAATGCTGTATACAAACGCATACAACGTATTTGTCCCACAACTGTTAGATTTTTACTTTCACAAAACCTATTCATCACATACGTGCATGGTACTTGACCAGTGAACTTACTGTTGGGTTGAATAGTAGCAAATGCAATGGCATGGTCAGTCAGATATTGCATTGTGCTTCTGTGCCCGCTTGCGTTAACAGTCCTTTATAATTCAGAAGACGGTCATAATTTGCAGTTTCAAGATGGTGTTTATCTGGTATTTTTTAGGTTTTCAGGAGATTAATCTTCTTATCAGCTAGTCAGGTTTAAATGTAACTGAAGAGAAAGAAACATTAACAATTTAATTATTATAATGGGCTTTATTTTTCTGCAGCTCCTAGTACTAGTGCACCACCATCAGAATCAATGACCACCATTATGTTTGAGGAATTTACAACAGAGGAAATTAGGACAAGAACACCCAGGCCCACAAGACCGGAACCACCAACTAGACCTCCCAGGCCAACAAGCCCAGAACCGCCAACTAGACCTCCCAGGCCAACAAGACCAGAACCACCTACTAGACCACCTACTAGACCACCAAGACCTACCAGGCCGGAACCACCAACTAGACCACCAAGACCTACCAGGCCTGAACCACCAACTAGACCGCCTCGGCCTACCCGACCAATGTGCCCCCCTCTTCGCGAACCAATCCATGGATCATATGAGATTGAACACTCTTACTTCCGTGGCGATAAGGTCATCTTCTCTTGTGACCCTGGCTATGTTCTTGTTGGACCTAGGTGGATCAGCTGCATGGATGGTGAATGGAGTGATCCGCTACCAAGATGCATAGGTACTTATAATTATGATTGTGATGCTATGTGTTTTTATGCCTCCGCCAACGAAGTGGCCGGAGGCATTATGTTTTCGGGTTGTCCGTCCGTCCGTCCGTCCGTCCGTCCCGTTTCCGTTCTCGCGATATCTCAAAAACGGTTGACGGATCAATTTCAAACTTGGTATGAGTGTACATATTGGGGTGACAATGATCTGATTAGATTTTGGGGGTCATGAGGTCAAAGGTCAAGGTCACATTACTCAATATGTGACCGCTTACTCCAAAACCCCAAAAAAGTTGACAAACATGAATTTGGATTTTTTTTATCTAGCTGGAAAGAGTAGACTCTAAGCTTTAAAATGATGTATAACTCATCAAATTTGGACACTCCGAACCTATTCAACAAAGCGATTAATTGTAGGAGAGTGGGAAGGTCTAGTTGTACAGAATGAGGAGAAAAGAGGCTCTAAAGATTAGGGTCACTCAGGTGTGTAGTGCGGAGGAGCTATCCAAACTGCTCATTACTCAACTTTGGCTTCGTTTTAAGACTCAAAATTTGAAAGGTCAAGTTAACAGGATTCAATATATATGCAAAAATGCCTCGTTCTCGCGATATCTCAAGAACCGGTTGACGGATCAATTTCGAACTTAGTATGAGTGTACATTTTGGGGTGGCAATGATCTGATTAGATTTGGGGGGTCATGAGGTCAAAGGTCAAGGTCACAGTACTTGATATATATGCGAAAATGGCTTGTAATGGCAACATTTCAAGAACTGAATGTCAGATTTCAATCAAACTCGGTACCTGAATGTATCATAAAGAGTCAACGTAGCCATAAAATGTTGGGGTCATGAGGTTGAGGTCAAGGTCACAGGACTCAAAATATATGAAAAATATTTTAAAAAAATTAATTCAGTGCATGTTAATTTGGGCTTGATATTAAAATCGCGTGATAGCGGAGGCATAATTTTCGACTGCGCACAGTCGAAGATCCATCTAGTTTATAAAGAACTTGAGTGAAACAAAGGTACTCAGAAATGTTTGTGTCAGCAGAAATTAATTTGTTATTGTAGGCATACATATGTACATACTTTTGTTAGAATGAGTGTGTTTGTTTGCAAAAAAGTAGTCTGTATTATTGAACAAAATAAGATGAATACAAGAACAAACTTGGAACAGGATTTTATAGAGAAAATATATGAAAAGTGCACAGGATTTGCCCTTCAAAGTAAAGTTCAAATCAGCCATGTCTAATTAACGATTCTGTGTTCGTTGTGAGGTAAAATGTATACATTTTTCTTTTGCATTCTATTCTTTTTCAAAACAGTTTCTTGTGGACCATATCCTCACCCATCAAGTAACGGTTATGCTATTCCCCCCGAGAGACCACCCCTTTCTCACCCCTCCTACTGGTCCTCCCTTCCGGACTTTGATGATGATATGAATGGAAATAACACACATCCTGGGGAAGACATGTCAGTGACTACAGCTTCAATGGACTGGTTGCATGTTACTGGCGAGATGGCATGGCAGTATAATAGGGATGATGACAATGATGGTAACGTTCGTACCCAACTTGGAGCCATTAATTTCTGGAGCCTGGGAACACATGATGATGACACAATGCCCTTTAGCGATCAGACAAGTTTGACAGGCTTTGCTGATGCAGGCAGCCACAACACACAAGGTGGACAGGTCATCCAACAGATCATTAACATCACCATGAGCATGGACTGGCAGAATGCTGACTTCCACTCATTAAGATCCATTCACATCCTTCGTCAGTTGATCAAAGCTGTTTTGGATGTGATCATTGCGACTGATTGGGAAAATGGTGACCTAGTCACTGTTAGATGGGAGAGCATGAATGTGTCTGCCATGCCAGTTCCAGATATGCTTCAGGATATTCTGACATGGGTCATGACTACTGATTGGGAGAATTACGACTGGGCTTCCATGGACTTCACTCAACTTCCGCTGCCCAGAATAATTGGTGAAATCCTGAATGTTGTGATTGATACTGACTGGTCAACCGTTGCAGACATGTCAGCGATGCCCAATCCAATGCAACCTGGATTTAACATGAGTCAGTTACCAGACATTGGCATGTCTCGGCTGAACACAACTCGGCTCTCAATGAGTGAATTCACACTCAGGTTTGTCAGGTTGATTGGACAGGAGTTACTGAGCAACACTGATTGGAGAGACATGGATTTCCAAGCAATATCTCTTCTATTCGGTGAGGCACTCCCAGATGGTTTGCCCACCATTGAAATGCCTCTTGATGGACAAGCTATGCCAGTTCTGAATTGGGCAAACTTCAATCTGCATGCTTTGCCACTCCCTGATAGCTTGAAGCAATCACTCACAGAAGTCCTTGAATTTATTCAAATCATGTCAATGGCAGACTGGGATAATTTTGATTGGAGGATGATGAACATGTCTGCATTCCCTATGGCCGAATCTATGCGTAACGCCACAATGGCAATGGTCAACATGGATTGGCAAAATTTGAATATGAGCAGTATCAACATGCTCCCAGTCCCTAATAGTATTAAGCCATACCTGCACATTCTTGCACATACAGATTGGAACAGCATGGACATGACTACATTTGTTAACATGATGTTGCCAACAGAGTTACGAGAGATATGGAATGTTGCTATGACAATGGACTGGGCAACTATTGACTGGACAGACCTTATGCTATCGATTGTGCCAATGCCAGATTACATTAGAGATTTCATGTCTATGGCAAGGGAGTTTGACTGGAACAACTTTACTATGGATGGAATGAATATGACAGCACTTCTGCCACATGAATGGCAGAAATACATCGCCATGGCGATGAATCAAGACTGGGAAAGCATCCAGCTGAAGAATGTGACAGACTACATGATGCCGTCACAACTGATGGACTTCCTGCTCATGCTCAACGAAACAGACTGGGCAAGAAACAACTCAACTACAGAGATTCTCATGGACTTGCCTCTCCCTGAGCAACTCAGAAATATCTTGCTCATGCTTTTGGATACTGACTGGGATCGTTATGACTCTACATTCGACGTCATATCAGACCTGCAAGCACCATCCAACATCAAGACTGCCCTCTTTGTCCTATTGTACACCGACTGGCAGGCAGTGGATTGGACAGATATGACCATGGAAAACCTTCCCCTGCACCCCGACCATCGAGATCAGATAATGCAGATGACAATGGCATTCGATTTTGAGTCCTTCTGGGAACTAGACCTCGCCAACCTTGTTGGTATTCCACCAGAAGTACAAGGTATGATCCATTATTTGATGGAGGTCGACTGGCAACACTTCTACTGGACAAACGAGAACATCACGAACCTGCCAATCCCATCTGCTTTAAGTCAGTTCATGATTATGATGATGAGAACTGATTGGGAGAACCTAGACTGGAGTGATATGGATCTGACCATGCTGATGGTACCTGAGGAGATGAAGGCTTTCTTCCATGCAATGGTCAGCATGCACTGGCCAGGCATGAACTGGACTTCCATGGTAGATAATCTGCCAATACCTGAGGGCAACAAGGAGATGATGCACATGGTGTTGAACATGGTCTGGGAGCAGATGGGATATACCGATATGACATTGGAAGTGGCTCTGATGGATTTCCTCAATGACATGATGATGCAAGACTGGCAGAACTTTAATCTTCAGAATGTAGATCTGTCTTCACTGCCGTTACCAGATAGTATGAAAGCAATGTTTGGAAGCATGATGTCTATGGACTTTGAGGCAATAAATTGGCCAGATGTGCTACATGTTCTTAATCTGCCAATATCAGATAACATGAGGGACATGTTATTGATGGTGCTGACTATGGACGTAGCAAATATGGACTGGTCAAACATGATTGACCTGTCAGGCTTACCTATGCACGATCAAATAAATGAGCTCATCTATCTCATTCCTACGATGGACTGGACCACTTTAGACTGGAGTCAAGCTGTTGACCTATCCAGCCTTCCTCTACCCAACAGCTTCAAAGAACCTCTGGAGATGTTGATGTCCATGGATTGGAGCAATCCCAACTGGGATCAAATGAGACTGGATGAAATGCCAATACCTAATCCTGTCAAGGAAATGATACCACTCTTGTTTGCAGCTGACTGGGAGACTCTTTACCAAATGGTGGACCTTTCAACTCTACCTATTTCTGATGACATGAAGTATTTATTGCACATGATGCTGAGCATGGACTGGACCAATCCTCAGTGGGAAGGCATTGACATGTCAATGATGCCACTTCCAGATCAGATGAGGGAGATGATGGAATACATGATGGTCATTGACTGGGCCAACGTGGACCTCACTCAAGTCATCGACCTTTCTGGCCTCCCTCTTTCAGAGGAGTCAAAACTGTTCCTTACCACAATGATGAGCATGGACTGGCAGAACCCAGAGTGGAGTCATGTTGATTTCACCACTTTGCCACTATCCCCTGAGATGAGAGATATTATGTATGTTGCCATGACGATGGACTGGGAGAATTTTGACTGGTTCCAGATGATTGATCTGTCTGGTCTACCTGTTTCAGATCAGCTGCGACTTATCCTACACATGATGATCCGCATGGACTGGCAAGACGGCAATTGGATGGACATGGACATGTCTGATATGCCAATGATGCAGTCGCTGATGGAATTCATGAATGCGATGATGAACATGGATTGGAACAATGTTGACTTTGCATCAATGTTAGACCTGATGATGATGCCTCTACCAGACACCATGAGACCAGACAGTATCATGAAACATGTTTCAGCAATCGCTCATGCCATAGAGTCCTTCACTACTCACGTAATCCATCATGGCTTCCAGAGAATGTACTCAAGGGTCCTTCAATTTTTGCACCACATCAATGCACCATTCCTTGGACATCTACCAAAGCCATTGAGGTCACCCTCGATTGTTGGAGATAGGGTCACGTACGTCTGCCGAAGAGGATTTGAGGTAGTCGGAACACCTGTTCTGACCTGTCTGTCCAATGGCTTCTGGAGTGATATGCCACCCGAGTGCAGAAGTAAGTAAAATACTGATGTATTTTGTAAGAAAACAGATTTTGTTGATGTTTTGTAGTTTGTTTACTAATTAAATCACAGGGAGATATATGAAATAATGAAATTTATATAGGAAAATATCTGTAAAATGCATGGGAAAAAAATCATATTCATATGTTGTGTATGATTTACGTATTTGTTTTTATTTTTAAAAATTATTTATTGTTTGTATGCCAAAGTGCTGTTTACAAGGCCATACAACTTACATTGTATTATTCATATTTTGTGCATTTAAACAGGAGTACTTCCTCCTCGACCAACACGGCCACCAAGACCAACAGAAAGACCAGAGCCCCCTACTGGCAGACCACGACCCACTAGGAAGCCTAGACCCACAATGCCACAATTTGAACAAACAACAGCTTTCGAATTCACTACATCTGACCTATTTGAAGAAACCACTGTTGCGTATGAAACTACACCCAATGATGCTAAAGTGACCACAGAAGGGCCAAGGAGACCTATAACAGAGCGTCCAGATGAGATGACAACTGATGAAAAACAAGAGATGAGATCAACACAGCCACCTATCACTACAGACTCAGATCGGGTTATCACCACAGACGGTTTTGCAGAATTTACAACAAGAGAGAAACCAGAGGTGATGACTACAACTGGACAGGCAACTACGGAAGAAGTGAAAGTTGTTTCTACAGTAGCAGTAACCACTGAACAAAGGCCTCGTACGACAGCAGGGATTGACATCCAAACAACTGTATCTCCAACCACAGTAGAAGAAGAGAAGAAAACAACTGAAGGTATACTCATCCAAACCACAAAAGATGTTACAACAGCCCCGCGTGCAAGACCAACTACTCGGGCCATTGTGATCACCACAGAACAAAAGCAGACAACGATGGATCAATCAACAACTGAACAACAACAGACCACCAAGAGCAGAGTTACAACTGAAAGTCTGTCAACCACCCAGAAACAGGCTACCACAGAAGGTCGTCAGACCACAATGGCACTTTTTACAACAGAGGGTCAAAAGAGTACCCAAAGACAGACAACCACTCAACCACCTCCCACCACTCAAGACAGTGTGACAACAAGAGTTGCCACAGCAGGACAGCAACATACAACAAGAGAAGAGACTACGACATCCTCTGTCACCACAGTGGCTGACAAAGTTGTCACAACAAGAGAAGCCTCTACTTTCATTGCAACGACTGATGCCACTACCAATGTAGCAACAACTGATGCCGCTACCACTGTAGCAACAACTGAAACCACTACCATTCCTGCAACAACTGATTCTGCCACCACTGCTAGTGAGACAACAACTGAAACCACTACCATTCCTGCAACAACTGATTCTACCACCACTGCTAGTGAGACAACAACTGAAACCACTACCATTCCTGCAACAACTGATTCTGCCACCACTGCTAGTGAGACGACGACCATCCAAACTACTCCTGCGGACCCTTGTTCCTCAAGCCCATGTGCTACAGACCCTAACACAGACTGCAGCACACTGGGTGACTCCTACCAGTGTATGTGCTCTGCAGGATATACCAGGGATGCTGACAATAATTGTACATGTAAGTTTCAGGAGACCAAAATATATATATAATGTATATACTTTTTCTTTTTACTTACATAAGAATCTGCCTAGTATAATATCTGTCTTAATAGACACCTTTCTGAAGTAAAATATAGCAAACATTTTGTGTATATATTTTGTGAGATATTGTACCTTGAAATATTTGTGTTAACCTGTTCCCTTTGAGTTTCTGAAATCCCCATAGATTTTGTTCACAACCCAACTGGTTCCCATAGGCAAGGGGTTAATATAGCATTTCATTCTGAAAATGATTGAGATTTCTATGCAAGATAACATTGATTTGTTGAGTTAAAGACTTCACCATTCAAATATTATAAATTTGACAAAGTGCTAATTCTCCAGTTGATGATCTTTTCTAATGTTTCTTGAAACACCTGGACAGCTACCCAGCAATTTGCAGCAGTGGTGCGCTTTACTGAGTTGAACGGTGGGGCAGCCGCTTTCTCTGAAGATCTGATGAATACAAGTTCCCAAGCCTACCAAGAACTGGCAACTGATGTGGAAAACACTGTGAGTTTGCTTGCAATTTCACATCAAACATAATTGTTTCTCAAAGTCATTACAACATTTGTTCATGCATTTTTTATCATGGAATATGGTTGTTCCTTCATTATTATTATTTATCACCCATAGTGATACACCTTTGTTAATGGCTTGTAATTGCTAAAATAAACATTAAGATGGTGAAAAATGAATTCATTAAAAACTTGAAATTATCTCTATACATTTTCCTGTAGTCAATGATGTTTTATCCAACTTTGATTAAGTTTTTGCATTTTCAGTGTGTGCTTGAAAGCTAGGCTTGCTTAACTGGTACTCGTTCATTACATGAGACACTTGAAACTTCCATTCACACAGTTGGACATGATCTACTTACAAAGTTCCCTTGCTGACATCTACCTTGGCATTACCATCAATGGCTTCTCCAATGGCTCAGTCATTGTAGACTACACTGTCAACTTCAGAGCAGAGACTCCTGTCACTGCTGACAATAGCACCAATGCCACATCCACCTCCATGACCATCAATTCAACAACCATTATGACCGCCTTCCAGAATTCATTGGTGATGTCGGTGGAGATGGGAATCATTAACGCAACCATTGATGAGAACTCCATCATGGTTGTAGGTGAGTGTTATAAGCATTATTGTAACTGAGTGCAGCATGAACCTAGGGTATCAGGGGTAAACTAGGGATGTAATGAATTCACTCCATAACTTTGACCATCCTCTATCTAGTATGATGACATACATGTATGACATTGACTATGTATGATACATTTATTCACACTGTTACGCAGTGAAACTGCATTTTTATTGATCAATAATTGTGTATATCCATTGCAGTCTGGGTAATAATAATAATAATGTATTGCACTTTGGTACTATGATGAAAAGTCAGTACTAGATTAAATATCCATTATTATCATGATTATTATTTGTATGTGTATTCCCCATCTTTCTTTTATTTGCATAGATGTTGATGAGTGTGCCTCAGCAACTGATAACAACTGTGCCAACGAGGCCACTTGTATCAACACTGAGGGCTCGTTTACCTGCAGGTGTAATGAGGGATTCATTGATGAATCAACTAATCTACCTGATCAGCCCGGACGAGTTTGCTCAGGTAGTTAACTCAAGAGTAGAGAAAAAGAAATAACAAACAAATTATAATGAACATATTTTATAATATTAATCATAATTCAAATATATACCTTGATATATAATTAATAAAGTATCAGTAGAAAGGAATTTTTATTTTATAGTATTGCTTTTTGCAACAAAACCCTTTATATATTTTTTTCTGGGCTTTGTTTTGTTTAGTAAACTTTTTTATTCAGTTTATTCTGATTTAAATTAAGGTCTGGTATAACATGAAGGGTGTTATAATGTTGGTATTTCATTTACTGAAGATATGTATTTCTTTGTGACAACCCTTTATTTCGAAGACTGAAACTGTTTTAAGCAAGACATACTGCTATGAATACGGGCTTGAAAATATTAGATAAAATACATTTGTTCCATCCATTCCATTTTTGCCTCTATTCAATTTTATATCATGCTTTCATTTGAAATATGAAATACAGTTCCTCCAACTGAGCCAGCAACTACTACTACCACACCGCGACCACCAACGACCATTGACACAACACCATGTTCCCCTGATCCCTGTGCCAGTGACCCATACGCAAACTGCGTAGTTGTGGGCAATTCTTACGAGTGTCAGTGCCGATATGGTTTTGCCAAGAACAAGCGTGGCTTGTGTAGACGTAAGCTATAGATTTCCGTTCTCTTTTCTTATTGATATTAAAGGTACTTAGTAACTTTGTTGTGATGTGCAAAACTGTTAGTTTGATGTGCAAATGGATTTCTTTTGGCTAAGATATAAGCAAAAATGAAAATAAAGAAAACAAAAACATGTAATTCAGAGGAATACAAATATGTATAACTCAATTAATTTCCCCAAAATTGTCATATTCCTAGGCCATTAATTGAAACATAATACATATAAACCAAACACAAAAAGTAACTATCCCCCTAATTGTTTCAAGATGTCATCTTACCACAATAATTCTACAGTTGTTATGTACATTTTGTGTGAAAATCAGAGATAGTCATCGCTTCATGGCTGAATGAGCACAGATTAAAGACGAAATGACCCAATTTCAAAAGTCATATGAACTTGCCCATGCCTGTACATTTTTGTGAAACAGCACGTGACTTATTGCATTGATTATGATAGGTGAAACAATGCTGTTTGATATTTCATCCATTTTGATTTTTTAATGGCAATGTGGTTAAATGCATTAAAGGGATCTAGTAACTTTGTTGACATGTGCAAAAAGTGATGAATGGTTGATGCAATGTATATTGTTGTTACCTCATATGTACACAGGGTATTGTGTGAAAATTTCAAGTCAAATGGACATTGTATGGCCAAGTAATGAGCGAAAAGGCAAAGTGATATTCAGTAACTCACTGCACTCACTTTGTACACAGAAGAAAAACTCGCCCAGAGTTTTTCTTATCTGAATACTTCAATCATACATATCTTTGTAACAAAAGGGAAATTTAAAAAACCGAAACCTGTCCCGTGATTTTATTGTTATTACTAATACAACAAGGTATAAGGGAACCGCTAGAATTAGAATTTTATTTTGAGGATTTGGACAATGTTACTAAGTCCCTTTAATTGCGATTGTAGAACAGTGCAATTTGAAATTGATAGATTAAAGGTTACCTTTTATTTTTACACATTGTTTTCCTAACTACGATATAAATGTTTGGGCAAGACAAAATGTTGAAACGATTCTTGTTTATAAAATTATTAGCAGTTGTTTAGGGGGGTAGTACCTTTTTGTGTTTGGTTTATATACACATATGCAGTATATTATTACATTATTCACATACAAATTATGCTGATATTGGCTGTTGTATTATAAGTATTTAACTCAATTTATTGTTCTTTTCCAAGAATGTATTTTTTTTAAATATTTAATGTTAAATATTATCATTATCTAGAATTCTATATTATAATGTTAAAGGGATAGTTGAGTGTTGGTATAGGGGGGCACTTCACAAAATATTTGTTTGTGAGATAATGAAAACTGACTGTCAAATTTGAAAGAACATACAATTTTAATGACAGAATAAACTTTATTTGAACAAAATCGGTTCAGAAATGGCTGAAATATCCATAAACATATTTGTATTCAAAAATTCTTCACCAGGGGATATTTTGACTTTTTAGACAAAATTTTAAAAATGCTTAAAGACTACTTTGAAAAAATCTGAATAGGTTTTTAAAAAGTTGTTGATGATATCTCTATTAAATCATTATTTTAACAAAACATTAAATGCACAATTTTGTATGAAAAATGGCTAAAACCAATTATTTTTTTAGAGAGCGCCCTCTTGAGTTGTAACGGCTCTTTTTTAATGATAACAGGGGTTTTACTTAGTCGTTTGTAATTGTGTATACTTTTCGAGCATGGTGAAGTTATAACTTATTTTGTACCGTAATGGTGCAGGTTTTGGTTACTAAAATTAAGTTAAGTTTGACCAATACTCAACTATCCCTTTAACTCTTGTACAGCTTGTCAACTACAGTATGTCAAACTATGTGCACAATTACTCATGTGCAAGTTGAGAGGTAGTGTTGATGTATATTAATAACATTGTACATTTCCAATGATAACACTATTGAATGTCAATGTTTCTATCATTAGTGTCGTTATTTATTATAGAACTGATGATTTATAATGTTAATGTTGTGATTATTGCACTGTACAGCTGTGAACCAGTATGTGGGTATCTGCAGAATCACTCGGGTGCAAGGAGTCAAGGCTGTCTACAACCAAGCACTCTCCAATCCAGCCTCCCAGGAGTTTGTTGCCCTGGCCTCAGATATCAAACACACGGTAGGTTGTTAGGATGTATGGACATGAAATATACAATGTACATCAAACACACGGTAGGCTGTTAGGATGTATGGACATTGAAACATACATGACATACAGTATATCAAACACACGGTAGGTTGATAGGATGTATGGACATTGAAACATACAGGAACATACATCAAACACACGGTAGGTTGATAGGATGTATGGACATGAAACATACAGGAACATACATCAAACACACGGTAGGTTAATAGGATGTATGGACATTGAAACATACAGGAACATACATCAAACACACGGTAGGTTGTTAGGATGTATGGACATGAAACATACAGGAACATACATCAAACACACGGTAGGTTGTTAGGATGTTTGGAGATGAAACATACAGGAACATACATCAAACACACGGTAGGTTGATAGGATGTTTGGACATTGAAACATACAGGAACATACATCAAACACACGGTAGGTTGATAGGATGTTTGGACATGAAACATACAGGAACATACATCAAACACACAGTAAGTTGATTGGATGTATGGACATTGAAATATACAGGAACATACATCAAACACACGGTAGGCTGTTAGGATGTATGGACATTGAAACATACAGGAACATACATCAAACACACGGTAGGCTGTTAGGATGTATGGACATTGAAACATACAGGAACATACATCAAACACACGGTAGGTTGATAGGATGTTTGGACATTGAAACATACAGGAACATACATCAAACACACAGTAGGTTGATAGGATGTATGGACATTGAAACATACAGGAACATACATCAAACACACGGTAGGCTGTTAGGATGTATGGACATTGAAACATACAGGAACATACATCAAACACACGGTAGGTTGATAGGATGTTTGGAGATTGAAACATACATCAAACACACGGTAGGCTGTTAGGATGTTTGGACATTGAAACATACAGGAACATACATCAAACACACAGTAGGTTGATAGGATGTTTGGAGATTGAAACATACAGGAACATACATCAAACACACGGTAGGCTGTTAGGATGTTTGGACATTGAAACATACAGGAACATACATCAAACACACAGTAGGTTGATAGGATGTTTGGAGATTGAAACATACAGGAACATACATCAAACACACGGTAGGCTGTTAGGATGTTTGGAGATTGAAATATACAGGAACATACATCAAACACACGGTAGGCTGTTAGGATGTTTGGAGATTGAAACATACAGGAACATATATCAAACACACGGTAGGTTCATAGGATGTATGGACATTGAAACATACAGGAACATACATCAAACACACAGTAGGCTAGGATGTATGGACATTGAAACATACAGGAACATATATCAAACACACGGTAGGTTGTTAGGATGTTTGGACATTGAAACATACAGGAACATATTACATCAAATACACAGTAGGCTGTTAGGATGTATGGACATTGAAACATAGGCATACCGGGGGGGGGGGGGGGGGGGGCGGTTGGAGGGTTAAAACCCCCCAGCCCCCCCCCCCCCTTTGATGAAAAAAGGGCTGTTTTGGGGGGTTCAAACTCCCCCCCCCCCTTACAAAATTTAAGTGGTCTCGACCATCATAACCAATGGCCTCGGCCCCCGAAAACCAAGTGAGCTCGGCCTCAAATTTTTTTTAAGGATCTCGGACTCGGCTTCGAAAAATCCTTTTTGACGGACACCCCCTCCACGAAAAGTCATCATCGTCACCCCCCGAAATCTTCACCGACACCCCCCCCCCCCCCCCTCGAAAAATCAACAAAAGGAGATACATACATTAACCCCTTCAGGACTGGACCAGAAAATACTTGGGCAGGTTTCTATGGAGTATACATGTTATAGCAAAATCAATCAGTCCTGAACGGGTTAATCTTGGGCTTTTTGTTTGATTTATGATGCCGCCACTGTGTTTAAATGCATAAATCTACAGGTGTATTTAGGTTTCATAACAATGAGGCACATTTCTGAATGTCATTCAAGTTATGGCAATGGATGTCTCTATGAAAGTTCTTCATAGTTTGTGTTGATTCTCCGTAATTTCATACATTATATGGTGCATAGTACGATTCATTATGTATTATGTCCACAAGCAAAGGAAAATTTATTTGTTTAAGAATAACATTTACCATGGGGAGTTTTGCAGAATCTGAGAAATTAAGGTGTTTGAATAAATACACTGGCGAGAGATTTCTATGTTTTTGGCTTTTCTTACTTATGTATTCAGAGCAAGCATAAACACAATTCCCTACACACATATACTTACACTCTCCAAAAAGTTACTTTTAATTCAATGTCAATGGAATAATTAATTATATACTGTTGAAAGAATATAAACAAATAGTTCAGTCCGTTAATGGTCGTAAATATAGGTCATTGTCCTAGACTTCAGTATTAAAAGAACATTTCTAAAAAATCCATTCATTATTATTACCTTTCGCTTGTTTATAATTTACTTTATTGTTTTCATATCATAATTCATTTCTGATATAGCTTGATCAAATATTTAGCTCCAGCAGGATCCATACCTGCTATGACAAACTTGTCATCAGTTGTTTCCACAATAGCTCCATCGTGGTGGACTACTAAGATGCAGTGTCAGAGGACAGCACAACAATATCCTATTCATTATTAGTCAATCATTGGATTAAGAGTTGCTTTATAAGTGTCATATAATTAATTTTCACAATAGCTTGAGCAAATCTACACAGCCAGCACGATTGCCACCCGCTATGTCAATCTGGTCATTGATTCCTTCCGCAACGGCTCCATCGTGGTCGACTACCGAGTGGAACTGTCAGAGGACAACACAACGATGTCCAACTCGACTGTGGTCCAGGAGGCTTTTGCACAGTCTGTACAGATGGGTGTGGTTGATGTAGAGATCGATGAAGCATCCATTGTTGTACACGGTATGTTACTATTGAATTTAACATCTAGGATTACATTTGGTTTTATTCACTTCTCTATTCAAGAGAATAGCAGGTTAAACATGTATAACAACATATTTATAGCATGACAGAGTAATGGCACTATAACTGAAAATCTGAGAAATATACATTTATAGGCTAGGTCTTGAGGAAGTTTAATTTAAAAGAAAGTATGGTACATTTTATCATTGTTTTGTCATTGTTTCTAGATAATGTTGCTATTTATTTATCAACCATTTAATGGCATAATGGATCTGGTTTCCATTGTAGTTGTCAAGGTATATTAATTTGCATCGGTATATAGATATACTCCAACGTCATGTTTGAATTAAAGATAAGTACAAAGCAATAAAATATTCTTATCTTTTCTGTTCATTCCATCTTTCACAGATTACAACGAGTGTCTGTTGGCAGAGGATAATGACTGTGCAGATAACGCACAGTGCATCAATACAGAGGGCTCCTACACATGTGGCTGCAATGATGAGTTGATTGATATATCCCTCAATCCAATCAGGGACCCAGGGAGGGTTTGCAGAGGTAAGGCCGGGTCAACAACTTTCTAATGGATCTCAAGTTCTAAACTATAAACTTATCCTCGTGACTATTATACAGAATCAAAGGGATTTTTTTGAGCAAATTAACAAATGTATATATATTTTGTGCTTATTACAACATGTGCACATCATTCTCCTTTGTTCCTCTATTCTTCCTTTATATGTTCTCATATGCCTATGTTTTGACAACAAAAACTTCAAAAAAATAGAAATATTATACAGAATCAAAGGGATTTTTTTGAGCAAATTAACAAATGTATATATATTTTGTGCTTATTACAACATGTGCACATCGTTCTCCTTTGTTCCTCTATTCTTCCTTTATATGTTCTCATATGCCTATGTTTTGACAACAAAAACTTCAAAATATCGTGGAACTATTATTTATTATTGAATGTGTAATGCAAAGGTTTGCTATGAAAACATTGAAGAAAGAAAAATTATACATATAGAAAAACCATACAAGAAAACTAGTATATGAAAAGAATAAATCAAAAGTCCATGGTAGTACTATAAGTTTTTATTGATAATAGACAAGTTTTAGCCTCTAAAATCAAGTTTTACATGCGCTTTTCTAAGTCTTGTAAAATGTTGCTGCCTTTTATTTTCAAGCAGTCATTGATTGATCTCTTACACTGACCATTTCAGTTCCGGGCCCCTGCCCATCCAGCCTGCCCAATACATGCTCCCCCAGTGCTGTGTGTATGGAGCATGCCACTGAGGGTTATACATGCCTCTGTCTGGATGGCTTTATTGACGTTTCTCCCTTCCCTTCATTGCCTGGAAGAATATGCAGAGGTAAGAAAGGAAACTCAAAGTTGGTTTATAATGTAGTTAATGATATGACATTTTCCTTATTCCCTGAGCTTTGATTTGATACCTCATACCAGTAGTACAATACAAAACATAAAGGGAAAATCTGTGTAAAAATAAAGAAATCATAAGGTGTGTCCCCAATCATTTGCCAGTGTGGAGATGTTGAGGTTTAAGAGTGTTATAGAGAGAGTGTTATCGATCGAGCACCTTCGGTTTTGGTCTAAATTGCAAATATCTCAATTAATAGGTGGTTTCTTGGCCCAATTTTTATATTCCCTTATTATAGGTTTTCCCATCCATTTTCAAACAATCGTCATTCAATTTAGATAATTGTTAACTTCAATTTCGTCCGGAAAGTCTTTCGCCGATCGTATGTAATGTTCGATTTCGTCATTCATCACACAAGTTCGTTCTTTCGCAACCAAGTTCGTCAATGACGCGATCGTTTTAGTCAAAGCTCATTCAATTTCGTCCGATCACTCCTGCCGGTGTACAATGTGATGATCAATTTCGTCATTGTGCATTCAATTTCGTTATTTCCCATTCAAATTCGTCAAACAATATTGAAAGCTGTATTTGATACTTTGTTTCATCATCTCTTCATTATTATCCTTTGTTTATTTGAACCCAGATTCTATCTTTGTTTTGTGTCCCGGAAATTCATACAATTTTAGTCTATCGTCTATTGAACAATTTTTGTATTTTATATATCATTAATTTGATATTGTAATGTGTCAATCAATCAGACTTTTGGTCAATTATCGTTTTGTGAATTGCAATATCGAAATTAATTGTTTGT
Source organism: Echinarachnius parma (assembly GCA_037951105.1). Lineage (NCBI taxonomy): Eukaryota > Metazoa > Echinodermata > Echinoidea > Clypeasteroida > Echinarachniidae > Echinarachnius > Echinarachnius parma. The sequence continues at coordinate 48,225 of JBAMJV010001442.1, forward strand.
GATCAGTTTATCGTTTTATAAACAATTATTATTGAAGTAATTGCTTTTGAAATGAATTGTATGAGCTTCCATAGGAAAATATATATGAACCAGAGCAGCCAGACTATACATGACGAATTTGAACGACTAAGTCTTGAAATCGGATGACCAATGACGAATTTGAACTTCACATTGTGCGTCTTATAACCAGTCGAGACGAATTCCATTGCAAAATGACGAATTAGAATAAGCCAATTTGGAATTAGAATGACCATTGATCAATTAGAATTGGTAAATGACTAAATCGAATGTAGCAATTGCAGTTTCCTAACTTCTCGGGACGAAATTGAAGTAAGCATTGATTGAATTTGATTGACGATAGTTTGAAAATGGATGGGAAAACCTATAGTAAAAAATATATTATTTCACATGGTTGGTGATAAAAGCATTCATGTCATTGTTTGTGTGTTTGCAAATACTGCTATTGGCTTTAAAATAATAAATTCAATTTTTTTTTGAAGAATTTTGACTCAAACATAATTTCTCATCTTGAAATTCTCCTGGTAGTGGCTCCTTTTGATCGTTTTATTTGTAGTTGATTCTATTGGCATTCAATGTATAATGAAAAGACTTGCATCCTCATTAACATACAGTGTTTAGATCAAGGAAATTCTTTGTTTACTTTGTTTCAAATAATCTTAATTCAACTTTGACAAATGTTCTGTCTTTTTTTTAAGTACTATTTTGTTACAACAAACTGATGTATATATCTGAATCTTCAAAATTTGATTCTATGCCTTAAGTGACAAATCAAATTTTCATTAGTTACATGCCATTTATCTTATGTCCATGTCTCCTTTAGAAATATGTCCTGATGGTTTCTGTGAAAATGGAGGAACTTGCTTTGAAGCAACCAATGGATCACTGTGCAAGTAAGTAAACTCAACCAAAGGAGGTTTTTCCAATTCAAGATATGTTTTACAACAATATTGGCTGTTAGAAAGAAAATACTAGCTAAAGTAATTCATATTTTGTAATTATTAATAATTATTGATATTAATAATTGGACATCTGTTTAATGATTTAGTATATCGATTTAGTGATGAAATGATTATTAAAGGACAAAATAATAGCATACCCTACTTGTCCATTCACATAGCCAAACAAAATTGTTTTCTTTGATTTTCCTAATTCCTATTATTGTCTTGATATTTCTTAAGCAATGAAATATTTAAAAATCCTAAATTTAAGATCATTGTGCATTTTTGAATCACTTATTAAAATGTTTTTTGTATTAGTAGCATGATAATAATAATGATAATAATGTTTTACTTGTAACACACATGTCATATATGTATCACAAATGTTAGGCATGTCTCTATGTGCTGTAAGAAATAGAAAGTAAGAGGAGTTCAGTAAAGTATATCACATGATTAAAATGTAATTAGTATACCCATATCATAACAAATTTATTTACATGTATCAAAAGTGAATGGAAGGAGTTGTCCCTACAGTGTAAACAGGAATATAAAAAGGGATGCAAATTCATGTCTTGTATCTTATCTAGTTCTATTGGGAAAATGGTGCCTGATCTTATTGGCAATAAAGTCATTTCAAACCAAGTATTCACAATATTCGAACATTTGAATTGGTATTTGAATGACCTAAATGACCACATTCTAGTAAATCTGTTTGAATTATGTATGGTAATATCATCAATGTAGCAATAACAATCTTGAATTGTGTATGGTAATATCTTTAATGTAGCAATAGCAATGAGAACTTTCCAGTCCATTATGCCCCCGAATCTAACCTACTTTTATATGTCATCTGCTTTTCTTCAGCTGCCTGTCAGGATATACTGGGGACAGATGCAATATTGATAATACTGGTATGTATATATAACAACTGAAACCTTTATTAAAACAATTATTACAGCAACAACAACAGCAAGATTAATAATAATAGTCCATCATTTATTATACCATTAATCTTGAAATGTTATTCCAAGGCACATAGATAAATATACAGTAGATATTACAATGCTGGCTTTAGCCGGAGCTGCCTTGCAGGCGCATTTAGGATTTTAAAGAATACATTCCTGTCAGGTCTTCATTTACTTGACCTTGGTTGAGTGCAGCAATGTGAATTAAATCTCGTGCTGAATGACATAAATGCCAGGGCAATGATTGTTTTTTTAAATTTACTTGAGACCACATCATTGAAAACCATCGGATTGACATTTATGTACAGGTGTCTGTATTATCAACAGTTATATATTTACTCTGATTTTTATGTAATTTTTGTTTTGATTACAAAATGTATTATTAACCCATTCAGGGCTGGTTTTGAAAGTACTTTGTTTGGATTCTATAGAGAATGTATGTTATACCAAAATAAAAATTGTCATCAAGTTAAAAATTAAAAAAAATATTTCACTGTAAATAAGACCCAGAATTCAGATTTATGCTTGAAGTTACTATTCATTCTATAAATAGTGGTCTGAACATTTAGACAGGGACCATAGTTTAATTACCACCAACTTAATATTTTGATCAGTTGTTGAGTACATTTTTTCCCCCACATTTTTATTAGATATGGTAAAAGACCATGTCTGTCTCATTTGGATTTCCTGCAATGTTATTGCACTTGCAGTAACTCCTGATCATTGTTGTCATTTTCAGGTTCCCTCCATGCACTGGAGATCCTTGGCATCGCACTGGGTGGGCTGGTCTTCATCATCGTCCTCATCCTCCTCATCATCTTCTGCTGCGCCATCCGCAGACAGCCAATGCGCTTCCGTCAGCCTGAGCTCATCAAGCACCATGCCACGGTGACCATCAACCATCCAGACTATGACCATGAACGACATCATCATCAGCAGCGGACATCACGTCCTCGCTTCTTCCATGAGGGCAACGACTGGGACCCAGTCCCTGATGGATACAGTGAGGACTCCTTGTCCAATGCTGGCTACGATGTTGCTGGCGACATCATCGCCGGTGGCAGCGGTGGAAGCTTGGTGATAGGGGATGAGTATGAGCGGGGACGCAACCTGGCAGGTGCCTTTGGTCAGCTACCAGAGTTTGAGGTGAGAATTAATATATATGTACATTCCATTTTTGGTTGTAATTATCCCTATGCACAGAGAAGGAACCCAAGCTGTACATGTAGTTAGGACTCTCCTTATTGCCTACAAGCAAGAAAGCAGAGACAAGCTACTCAATGCTATATCAAAACAACGTAGACCTTTTTATGCCTCCGTAACGAAGTTGCCGGAGGCATTATGTTTTCAGGTTGTCCGTCCGTCCGTACGTACGTACGTCCCGTTCTCGTGATCGCGTTATCTCAAGAACGGGTTGACGGATTTTGACCAAACTTGGTACATGTATGTATCTTGGGGAGCCAATGAACTGATTAGATTTTGGGGTCATGAGGTCAAAGGTCACAGAGCTCATTATATATGCAAAAATAGCTTGTGATCGCGTTATCTCAAGAACGGATTGACGGATTCTGACCAAACTTGGTACATGTATGTATCTTGGGGAGCCAATGAACTGATTAGATTTTGGGGTCATGAGGTCAAATGTCAAAGGTCACAGAGCTCATTATATATGCAAAAATAGCTCGTGATCGCGTTATCTCAAGAACGGATTGACAGATTCTGACCAAGCTTGGTACATGTATGTATCTTGGGGAGCCAATGAACTGATTAGATTTTGGGGTCATGAGGTCAAATGTCAAAGGTCACAGAGCTCATTATATATGCAAAAATAGCTCGTGATCGCGTTATCTCAAGAACGGATTGACAGATTCTGACCAAACTTGGTACATGTATGTATCTTGGGAAGCCAATTAACTGATTAGATTTTGGGGTCATAAGGTCGAAGGTCAAAGGTCACAGACCTTATTATATATGCAAAAATAGCTTGTGATAGTGTTATCTCAAGAACCGATTGACGGATTCTGCCCAAACTTAGTACATGTATGTATCTTGAAAAGCCAATGAACTGGTTAGATTTTGGGGTCATGAGGTCAAAGGTCAAAGGTCACAGGGCTCATTATATATGCAAAACTACCTTGTGATCACGTTATCTCAAGAACCGCTTGACAGATTCTGCCCAAACTTGGTACATGTATGTATCTCTGGGAGCCAATGAACTGATTACATTTTGGGGTCATGAGGTCATAGATCAACGGTCACACAGCTCATTATACATGCAAAATTAGCTTGTAATTGGAAATCTCAACAACTGAATGTCAGATTTCAATCCAACTTGGTACCTGAATGTATCTTAGAGAGCATTTGTAGTCATTATATTTTGGGGTCATGAGGTCAAAGGTCAAGGTCACAGGACTCATTTTGTAAAATTATCTCAAGAATCAGTTGACAAATAACCGTCAAACTTGGTACCTATAATTTGAATTTTGCGAGCTAATAAACTAATAAAATGTTGGGTCATGAGGGCAAAGGTCAAGGTCACTTATACATAGCTCATAATTGTGATATGTCAAGATCTGATAGACAGATTACCATCAAAATTGAGTTGACAGAATTAATTCTGTGTATGTTAATTTGGGCTTGATATAAATCGCGCAATGACGGAGGCATCATTTTCGACTGCGCGCAGTCGAAGATCCATCTAGTTTAATACTGTGTTTCTAATTAATAACTTATGAAAACTCAATCATGAATATTCTCTTCATCATTTATAATTACAATAGTAATACTCCAATTCTGATTTTTGGCATGGAATTCTTATGTCAAATAATGCCATTTTGAAAATCTATTCTTACAAAGACCTAACTACATACCAGAAGAGAATGAATGGTATTAAGGGCACCTTCTTTGTTGCTGCTAGGTGATGGTGAGAATTGGAAATGTACAGTAATTTTTCTTAGGAAGGGCATATTAAGATTAATATATAATTTTTGTTCATGGTATAAGATGATCCATAACAAAGCCTTTGAAAGTGTTTACATGAATGGTGCTATGTGCAAGTTGATTTTTAGCAACAAAGGCTGGATTAAGAACCTAGTCATTACATTTTCAACAGATACGCAACTATATATTTTTCCTTAACCCATGCGGATGTTATCTTATTGAATATGCTGTTAATTATATCATTTTCATTTGTGAGAAATTGAAATTTCACCAATATTTGTCAATTATCTTTTCAGCATGCTAATCAGGCAGTTTTAATCTTATCAAAGAATCTGTAAATGATGTGACTTATAAGAACCCTAACCCAAATCCTTGTCATTTGTCAATAATGGAATGATAATGTGCCAAACATTTGTGAATTGCCTTTACAGCGTGCCAAGCCGACTTACTACAGCCGTGCTATGCCCAGACTGGTTGACATGGGGGTGACAGAGTTCAGGACACCCTATGTAGCTACAGGAGATGAGGTAAGAGTCACTTTCATTTGCTCATCTTTCTTAAATGCTTTTGATGATAACATTACTTGAGCAAACTATCAAGAAAATATATCTTTTCTTCACGCTTTGTATGTTGTTTTAATTGTGTATGCTGGAGGCAACCGAGACCAAGAAACCTTAGATATTCACTTAACCTGTTGCCTAGGCTACAGGAACCCTGTGGGCTCGGTATGAACTCTATGGGGATTGCAAAATCTAGTATGGAACATGTAAATTAGAAGATTATTTCATAATGTGTAGAGCCTTATTAATCTTTGATCTTAAAGGACCTAAAGAATACAACGTACTTTGACACTTATTCCATAGTTGATGACTTGAAACATAGGTCTGCCGAAAAAAAATCCATGAAAATAAACACAGTAGTGATTTAAAGGGGTAGTACAGTTTTGGTAAGGCTGAACTTTAGTAACCAAACCTGGACAGTAACATTATAAACTAATAGTTATAACTCCACCATGCTAGAAAGGTATACAAAATTACAAACGACTAAGTAAAAAGCCCATTATCATTAAAAAAGAGCCATTAAAACACAAGAGGGCGCTCTCTAAAAAGGCATTGGTTTTAACCATTTTTCATACAAAATTATGCATGTGATGTTTTATTGAAATCATCATTAAATAGAGAGATCATCAAAAACTATTTTAAAAACGCTTTTGAAAATTTTTGAAAAAGTGTATGCATTTTTTTTATTTTTTTTTAAATTTATCTAATTATTTGGGCCCCCGAATAATTATAAGATCATATATATTTATTGATATTTCAGCCGTTTCTGGACCAATTTTGACCAAATAAAGTTTATTCTGCCATTAAAATTGCATGTTCTCTCAAATTCGACACTCAGTTTTTCATTACCTCACAAAAAAAATTGTGATGTGCAGCGCCCTCTCTACCAAAACTAAACTATCACTTTAAGACTAGTTTTCTGATGCCAAATCTCACTTAGCAGCCAGTTTACGCCCCACCCACATTTAGGGTCTGGAATCGGCAGCGTGATCGACATGTGATTGACAATTCATTGGCTTACGTCATGACGCGTCATCTACAGAATTTAGTTCATTAGTCCGTTCTTTAAATGACGTCACATTTTGGCGATTTAAAAGGGGCATTCCCAGGACAATTAGATATTTACTAATTACCCCAAAATTGATTGATTTCATGAGAAATGACTGCCCAATTCTTTTTCTTCGGGAAAAATTACAAATAGAGAGCCGAATTGTGAAAATTATGCCATCTCGACGCTGTAGTTCCTTCAATGTGATTTTTTTTCAAAGATTTACTTTAAAACAATATTATGTTTAATATACCCTACCGCAGATACAACATACTTTCTCCAAAAGGTTTATTTGCACATTCACTTTTGTTTTGTGTGTGTTCTGCATAATTGTCTTTGTTTGCCTAGAAATCTACCAAAAATCATTAACAGGTCAATTTAAATCTAAATATGTTATTAACATTTGTGATGGTGCTATTCCAGGCGCACTCTGAGGCGAGGTACCAACGTGGACGGGAGTGGCGATACCGGGAGGACCGTTACCATGATGATCGGCACAGCTCTTCACGCTCATCCAGTCGTCATGCCCAACAAAGTCAGGTGGCCAGGAATCCAAATGCTGTAGCACCGCCCTCTATTGACCGCTCCACAAAGCTTAGGCACCTTGTCCAACATAGCGCCGTAGCCATAGATGCTGGGGCAGGTCCATCAACATCCTCGCATCCAGCACCGCCACCTCCACCCCCAATCCCCGCTACATCAGGGGCTCGGCAGCAGCAGCCGTCCACTAGTCGACGGGACATGGAAACAATGAGTGTGAGCGTCAATTTGGTGCCAATCGTCGAGACAAATACAACTGGTTCACCATAAGTGAAATCAATGTATTTAATCATTTGTTGATATTAATTTTTTTATATGTAGGTGACAAAATAAAATTGTGATAATCTGTCAATGATAGTTGCTACAATATTCAGAATCATCTCCAATTTTACTCAAAAGAACATTTAGAAAACTGGTTTTACCCTTGTTATTGTGATTTTCTTTTGTTTGAATATGAATGTAAAATATCTAAATGTGATAATTCCATGTATTATTTATTAATATAAGATGATGACGTCATGATGACAGGAATTGAGCATTCCTATTGGTTGAGTATAGATGCGTAATCCAGTATAGTGAACATTACTACCTGGTAGCGTGCACTATAACATCAATTTATGCATGCTATGTGTGTACAAATTTCCCATAGAGAGCCAAACGAGCCGCGCAGAGGATGGCCCTGGAGTGCGTAATCTGTGTTAATTGCCCTTTTTCGTGAATGGGAAATCTGCGCAATGCATGCATATATTTTGAATTCAAACATATAGAGAAACTGACCAGAAATATATAATGTGATTGAAAAAGAGCAAAGAAAATGGGATTCCAACGGGATTCCACACACGCTTGCACAAAGTATGCAGGAACACTCACAATTTGAGCAAGGTCAATTTGGGTTCATCAATATGACAACAAAATCATTTCCTCAAAATAATCATCTTATATAACAAATAGTATGTGCTTATTGTCGTTAAATATTCCATAATACACACCTCTACATTTTGAATTTCTCTCGTGCAATCATATTGCACTCGGCCTGTGGCCTCGATGCAATATTGAATTCACTCGAGAAATTCAAAATGTACAGTATTCTGGTATATTCAACTCCAAACCATGCACTATTTGTATACTAAGAAATCGTACTGGAATGCACTCACTAACATATTTTTATATGTTCATATAACAATATAATTATTTCGATGTGGAAATAGACTAACTAATCAATCCTGTACACAATTTCCAATCTGCATGTATATGTGACATTTTTCCAAGTTTATGTATTACATTTGCAGCTATCAGAACATATTAGTATTAATCATAACTACTTATAGAATTATATACAACTAATGTTATTTTGTTATGTTAAACTTTTGTATTATTTTATGTGTGATTGTAAGATTTCTCAGCAAGTTTTAGTACATATAAACCAATTATGTAGATTTGTATGCCTCTACAATGAAGTGGCCGAAAGCATTATGTTTTCTGGTAATCCGTCTGTCCATACGTACGTCCAGTTCTCGACTCGTTAATTGCGATATCTCAAGAACCTGTTGACAGACTTTCACCAAACTTCGTATATGTATGAAGAGCCAATGAACTGATTAGATTTTGGAGTCTTGAGGTCAAAGCTCACAGTTCTCATTATATATGCAAAATTGCTCGTTATCGCAATATCTCAATAACCAATTGACATATTGTCACCAAACTTGGTACATGCATGTATCTTGAGGAGCCAATGACCTGAGTAGATTTTGGAGTCATGAGGTCACAGGGCCCATTATAAACCCCTCACAAAAGTTCCGCAATTCAAGTTTGAGCGTTCATATCTCTCCTATTACTTTATTACCGTTCATGAATTTGGTATAATTGGGAAGCTTGTATTCTCCCCTTTACATTGATGACATTTGCTATGAATATTTTATCATGGAATGTTCATGACGCCCAAATATGGGGCAAAGTCAAAAGTGAAATGTTGCAAAATGCATGGATATTGTCAACAGTGTACCCTCCTTTTGTTGGGAGAATAAAGTGTTCTGAATGATACTAAGTCGGTCATGCGTGAATGTCATTGGCGTATTATCATTTTCTTTGGTGGATGAAATGTGTCTTTATAATTTTGAGGTGGTGCAATAACTTTTGTGTATGTTGTTAGGAAGATGTAATGTGTTTTATCGACTGATTGAGAAATTATCATTATGTTTGACTTTTACACAGATTATTGCAAGTTTGTCAGCTTTGCAAGTTTACACAATTACAGTACAAATGTCACCTTTCATTGTTTAAACAACAGAAGAATTCATTATTGTATTCATGACCACTTCAAAATCATTCCATCCTCCAGGGGAAATGATAATACGCTATTGACATCATGCATGATCGCCTCAACATCATTCAAAATATCACTTATTCTTCCAATTACATGATAAATCATATTGACAATATCAATGCATTTTGCAACATTTCACTTTTGACTTTGCCCCATATTCGGATGTCATGCACATTCCATGATAAAAATATTCATAGCAAATGTCACATCAATGTAAAGGGGACAATACAAGCTTTCCAATGAACACAAATTTATGAATGGTAATAAAGTAATAAAATAGATATGAACGCTCAAACTTGAATTGCGGAACTTTTTGTGAGGGGTTTATATACAAAAATAGCTTGTTTTCATCTCAAGAACCAATTGACTTATTGTCATCAAGCTTGGTACATGAATTTATCTTGAGGAGGCAATGAACTGATCAGAATTAAAGGGTCGCTAGGTCAAAGGTGACTCTGCTCATATAAATTATGCAATGGCAAAGGCACCATTTCGACTGCGCACAGTTGAAGATCCATGTAGTTCTTTATTTAACAAAATATTGGTTTTGTCATACCCTAAATGAAGTGATGTACAACTCATAACAAGAAGTCGATTAGTAATAGTGCTTGTATTGAGTATGAAATTAATTTACATCAAATTTGTTGAATAGTCATTATCATTAGAAAAAGTATAAATTGGAATCGAGAATAATTATCCATACCTACAGTAAAGAACAGTATGAGATACACATTTGGGAGTTTCACTCAAGTACATACAAAGATTGTTTTATCATAACTCAAGTACATTTATAACTGGTGATATTAATTGATTGATTGATTGATATTATGTTAGAATAAGTAGATTAATTTACTTGGTAATTTCAACCTGGTAATATTACAATGTACACTAGCACTATTGACATTCTTAATTAGTTCACTGTATCATGTCGCATTTTCAAACAGTTTTCATGCATGTAATATGCTCTATTGCAAGGCTTCTTGTTGAGATTATAGAAACTAACATTAAATGAAAAATTAACTTTCCTCTTCTTTGATCCTGAGAAATTATCTGATATACCATTTCATTTGTATAATAAGTGTGTATGTTTTACATTGGTTTATATTTATCGTTGCCTTGTGTTATTTTCCGTCTTAATAATTTTCCATCCGTCAAATAAATGAATTATGTTGAAAAATACTACAGTAGATGTTTAATTAAAGATATATGATAAAGAAAATTAGTTTTACTCTTCCTTAATATGCCAGATTGCAAGTTTTAGCTTTATGAATCATTTTATTAGGAGAAAAGAATATATACTGTACAACATTGTTCCTTCCATGAACGAATAGGACATCCATATCTACTGTAGATTACTGTGTGCAGAGGGGTGCGCATACTGTGTCTATAAAGCATTTGACTCTGGCATTATCAAACACACACACTCACACACAATGAATGAATTAACTGTTCCATTTGAAGCATTTGTGGAAGTAAAAAAAGGCTCATATACAACATAGTTCATGATACCCATCTCAATTAACATATTCCTGGGGGGCAGTGGCATAGCGTGGTCAGACTGGTTGGGGGATACTGGGGGCAGTGGCATAGCATGGTCAGACTGGTTGGGGGATACTGGGGGCAGTGGCATAGCATGGTCAGACTGGTTGGGGGATACTGGGGGCAGTGGCATAGCATGGTCAGACTGGTAGGGGGATACTGGGGGAAGTGGCATAGCATGGTCAGACTGGTTGGGGGATACTGGGGGCAGTGGCATAGCATGGTCAGACTGGTAGGGGGATAATGGGGGCAGTGGCATAGCATGGTCAGACTGGTTGGGGTATACTGGGGGCAGTGGCATAGCATGGTCAGACTGGTTGGGGGATACTGGGGGAAGTGGCATAGCATGGTCAGACTGGTTGGGGGATACTGGGGGCAGTGGCATAGCATGGTCAGACTGGTAGGGGGATACTGGGGGAAGTGGCATAGCATGGTCAGACTGGTTGGGGGATACTGGGGGCAGTGGCATAGCATGGTCAGACTGGTTGGGGGATACTGGGGGCAGTGGCATAGCATGGTCAGACTGGTTGGGGGATACTGGGGGCAGTGGCATAGCGTGGTCAGACTGGTTGGGGGATACTGGGGACAGTATAATTTTGTTTTTGTCAATAGATACGCCACTGCCTTGTACTGGGGGAGTTTCACAAAGATTGTAAGTTGACCTTGAAATTTAGGTTGGACTTAGAATTATGGTAAGCCTTGGGAGTTAAAAAATATAAAAAAACAAAAATACACACATTTGAGACTTTTAAGAAATGTTACATCAAGAACATAAAATCTCAGCAATAGAAAATATGTATGATTTTAAACAAATGGTATGTTTTATTTTTAAAATAATGTATAAATATTATTAGCAACAGGACCAAGCATGGTGGCTTAGCGGTTAGAGTGTCTGCCTCATGCACGGGAGTTCCCGATTTCGAACCCAGACCGGCTCATACCAAAGACTTCAAAAATGTTACTTGCTGCCTTGCTGCCAAATTTGGGTACCTTTGCATTGAAGGACAAAGGCCCAAATTATTACACCATATATTCTAGCTGATTATCTTGTCGACACGCTTCCCAAATAAAATGTTATAAACAAACGATTATTATAAAGTGCAAAAAGACATAAGGTTTTTAAAATGATTTATCCGTAACATATTTATCTATTTATATTATCTTTAAAAAATCATTAAAGAAAACTATGTTTTTGAGACCACTAACATCTGTTTTACTTGACAATTTGAGAGGGACATGTCTTCTAACAGTACTGCATGAAATGTCATCTGAGCGTGCACTAAAAGCGGTTTATGTAACTTGCTGTTGTCAAGTCTGCTGCTATGTCAGTGGTTACATAACCCATTTTGTTAGTGCACCCTCAGATGACGTTTTAATCGGTACCGTTGGAAAAAATGGCAGCCTCCAGTGGTCAGATGATCGTCAGCTCAAGAGCATTGATTATTTCCATTATTAGTGATACTCGGGAGGAAACATACTACTAGATGTAACAGGGATCACTGTATGCACTTGAAAGAAACAGTAAGCAAATATTCCAGCATTTGGCTTCTCTTAACTTGATGTGATTCGATCTTTTTGTTCTGAAGGATCACAGAATTTGAATCTACAGAAGTTGGAACCTACTTGCATATCACTCAAGCATGCATACTTCCACATATCACTCAAGCATGCATACTTCCACATATCACTCAAGCATAATTCCAATCATTAATCTCAGTTACTTATTTAAAATAATTTTTTTATGAAAATGCAGACAAAATAAAGGAACTCAGAAATATAAATCTGTTGACAAAAAATCTTTACTGAAATTCAATGGAAAATTCCATTCATGACACAAAGATACAAACCAATCATAATAAATTCACATGAACAAAAAATAATATTTCCCATATATTAAGCAGGTATTGGGAAACCAAGAAAATATAAGGTAATCTGAATACTTCACTTGGATATTTTTGGATCAGTGAGTATAATATTCAAGGAAATTGCGTCAAGGATAGTCACTTAGAATATCAAAATATTTCCCTCTTTCACGAAGTAGTACCTACTTTAATAAATCATCAACAAAGGATAATAATCTTTACTTCTTGCAAACATTTCTCTTTTTTAATTTATAAAAGCCTATTATACATTCATCACTTTTTCGATGTATAAAATCCATGTACAAATTACTTATATTGTTTATTCGATCGTTTATCGATTTGGTCTGATAAAAGTTAAAAGTGTGCATTCCTTTCATGTTTCAGCTGCACAGAGACTTTAATTATCGTTGTAAGTTTGATTTAATTACCTCGATACATTTGCCTGACACCCATGCTCAAATTCCTTATATTGGCATTTGCAAATATACAAGTATTCCAAAATCATCACAAATCAACCAATTAATCATATCTTTGAAAATTGCAACTCATTAAATGAAATAAATATTGCAGATTGCACAAAGAATTCTGTCCAATTCGACATTGAATATAACTGGTGTGTTTGGTTGTTCTCATCTGAAATACAACCGTCATATGATGCTTGGAAGAACAGTCCACTCTATGGGTACAAATATCACTTCAAAGTGTTAGCCATTTTTTACCATTACTAGTATCATCATTTCCGAAATCTTGAACTCACTTGGTGTACATGGTTCATTATACAAGATCATGATTATCTTTCTTAAGAATAAATTTCAACCACCTGATTGTTTTCATATAAATTGATAAAGTAATAAATAAAATATGCATTTAATGCCAAAATGATTCAAAGAGAGTATAAACAGAGGGGCCTGCTCAAATGCATTCCCCACCAACACCAACCTTCAGCAGAACTTCAGTTTCCATATAAAACAAACTATTTTTGTCACTACATAGTACAGCGTATAAATTATGACCAACTTACAATACAAACTACATACTAACTATTATCTGGATAATTATATATACCATATTTACATACAATATTTATCTTTTTCATCTTTCTTAATCCAAAACAGGCACTTTTTAAATACCAAACTAAAGTGAGTTTGGATAGGTACTAAATTCAAGGTTTGCAACTCTTAGTAAAGTTCATGATTTGATGACTTGTACAAGAAATAGGAACAATCACAAATAAATTATGGAAACTCAATGAAGTAGATGGCAAATAAAACACGGGATAACAATATGGATGACAACATTCTTGACATTAATCTGTTTGAAAACAAATTTGTAACAATTATTAAACCTTTGCGAAACCAGATCCAACTCTTATGAAAAACTTCTATAGGTTTATGTAAATGTAAGGAATTCTGATTTTAGCCTGCCATCATTCAGTGAAATCAATTTCGGTTAAACAGCAATATTTTGCTCTGTGCCTTCAAATGAAATCAGCTAAATAAAACAATATTAATTTCCATATCTTGTTTGTAATCTTTCCTATTAAATTCACATTTGTAGCAAGAGATGTGTCACTTTACAGATATAATAAATGATAGTACAGTAAACAAACAAATCGGAATGACTTGAAATATATCAAATGTCTATCATTTGAAGAAATTATATTTTTTGAATGGGGAAAGTTGTGGACACATGAAACCGTGTTTATGATATCTTAAATAAAGTAACTAGTTCTGATAACATACTGTGTATGATTGAAACATAACAAATTATAAGATTCACTTTAATCAAAATTCCAAAATGTATTATTTGTATAAAATTATGCGCTTATTTGGATATTAATAGCACTTTTTTGCTCAAGCTACTCTTGTTGCAAAATGTCTCTGTTTTTACAAGCAAGGATTTGAGTCCAGCAAATCCAACATAATAACTAAGATTAAGAAATTGTCTTTGGTTGTAAATTATGAGAATACTAGCCTACTTTTCAGATGGTAAGGAGGAAAGAAAAACAAACTAATCTTACAAAAATACTAAGAGGGAAAAAGATAAGGCGGTCTATGAGAAATACATACCCTGCTGTATCAGATATCAGATAAACAAACATTTACATAGCTCAATATTTACATAACAGTACCAGTAATACATCATAACAAATATTTTTTCTCAATATTTTAAATTCAGCTCTTGTCATCAAAAGAAACAAAAACTTTTTACAGTCTAGCACTTTCTGGTTACACAAATGGATGGTACTTTTATCATCACTTCTTTCTCTTAAATCTCCAATAAAAATGATATAGGTCACTTGACTTTTTACATCAAAAATTAAATATCTTCTTTATTACATAATTATGTAGCAAAAACTGCACCATAACAAATTTCTCCACTGTTTCTACAAGTTATAACTTAAGCCAGATTATCTTCTAGGCAAGTCTGTTGGCCACTACTCTAATCTGGCTGTAACTGGTTTTACTTGGTGCAGACCAGTTCAAACCGGTGTGGAATGACTACAATATATAGATTGTGCATTATATTGCCAGTGTGTATTATTGTGGCAATACACAAAATGTGTAGGTGTATACAATAATTATGATGTGTGCGTTTTAAAATTCTACAGTTGTGAAAATGGTGCGGGAGTAAAATTGTTGCGATGAAATCTACATAAGACAAGTTTTACCTTGTGTGTGTGTGTGTGTGCGCGCGCGCGCTTGTGACAGAAGATTTGTTTTCATAAAGACTAGACTGCCATATAAACAGTGTGGCTGCCTTGATTTTAAAAAGATGTTGTATTAAGGCATCCTTGTGTTTGACACAGAAGGTGAATGGTGCTGCAGATGTACTGTTGATATACTGAGGACAGCCTACCTAAGACGTGCCGTTTTGCAAGGCACACAAATTTAAAGCAATATATATGTCATAAATAGCAGCATGTGCATTTTGTGTTTTCAAAGTACTACATTAAAAATTGATTTCAGCAGTGCCACACAATTCAATGTGAAAATGGAATGGGGGCGAAAAGAGTTAATAGCGTGTGCTGTGAATATACTTGATTGGTGATTTATAAAAAGTGAAATAAAGAGACTGCGTCGGCATATTAGAGGATACTTTTCAAACATCTGACAGGGAGGCGACATGTTGATGTGCATGCAGCGCCCTCTGTAGCTTACATACGCTACACACTTTCGTGAGTGTCATGCTCTTGCATGAATCCTGATTCTGCCTGGCACTCAAGACATGGCGCCGATAGTACTCATTCCAAACACCCTCTAGAATTGAGGCAGTCCCTTTATTTGTGAGAGTAAGGCATTCAAACTAGAAGGGTGCTAGTGTGCTATTAAAAAGTTAATTAATATTCCATGATTTCACTGAACATATTACACAAGAGCACACACTTTTTCAATGTAAGTATCCATTTTTGCCAGTACTGGTCAAGATATAATATGTTCATCATAATTCAAAAATATTCAGGATAAAAATGCTTATTATAATAAACAGCTTGCTTGAAATCAATGCATTAAATTTTCATATCAAAAACGGTTTCTCTATATAGTATCTTCAATTGATGTTCTCTGTGTAAATTCATTCAAAGAAAATAATTATATTCTTCTACAAAATTACAACATAGCTTAGACTAACATCTCACAAGAATCAAATCCGATAAATATTCATTTAAATCTACAAAAAAAAATCAATAACTGCACTCAATAGATCTTCTATTCAAGAAATCTACAAATCACAAAACAACACAATATTCACTGACACAATTAACAATTTTTTTCATTTTTTCATTGAATGATTTACTCGTGATTAACAGTTTCCTTTTCTGCAAAATATAAACATCTTATCACGTAAACTTGTTTCAAGATATTTTCTCAACAGCAAAAATTGGTCTTAGTTCTCTGTCCCCTTCGAGATAAACAGAATATACACATAATATATAGAATCCACTAAACTAGAATGATTTCTTTTTTAATGTATTTTTCTTTCTTACATGCACCATAAGATTGGACCAAATGTTTTGTTTTTTGAGTTACCATGGCAACTGCATTACTGGAATACCAACTGGGGCTGCATTGATGCCGATATTTGCTGGGTTGTCACATCTATTCTCTTGGGCTGTGGTAAGATAAAATAAATGAAAAAAACACTTAATTTCAATGATAATAGTGGAGTATACATGTATATACTTGTACAGCATGTTAACCCCCTCACTATGGGGACTTGATATCACAGGTTCCTGCATGTGAGCTAGCTGCCTCTTATTTTGCCTCCTATATGTTGTCCTTTTCATTGCAAAGAAATGACTTACTGTACATCAAAAGATTTGAAGTTTGATCTACCTTCATCTGTCTGCAGCATGGTTAATTCAAGTTCCTTGTAAATAATTGTAATTATTTATAATTTAGGGTATTATCCAGAATAAAAGAGAGCTACAAGGGTCTCAACGTCGATTATCTCAGTCCACAGAACAACAAATGACTTAATAGCTCCCTTCTCTTCCTCAACCATCTCTTTGCAAATCATACTTTTTGGTTACTTTTGAAAGTTCCCCATTTATAGCCACCACCGTAGCTTTTACAGATATTCTGGGTTTAGTACTATAACAAGACAATCCCTTGAATAATGGAAATAATTATGACAATTTACAAGAAGAAAATAGAGAAAGCAAATAACATTAAAGTTAAGTATTACAACACCATGTACAATAATAGTGATTTATTAAAGATATGCATAATTATTGAGATTTCTGTATAATAAACTAAAAGTGATAGATACATACATTTAAATAAATGGGGTAGAATAGTTTTCAGTGCCCATTATAGAAGTCGATTTACAGATCTGATCAAAGACCAATACCCCCCTTCAAAATTAAGACCAATCAAATAACATTTCATGCATCGTGTTTAACAGAAATGTTGTACGAATTTTGCAGATTCACACACAGTCATGTTAAGCAATGAGGAATTAAATGGCATGGTTACAAGAAAACAAAAGTGGTCCCAGTTTATATAACACTTTAATCAAAGAAAACTTTTGTGATGATACAATTCACACAGGTAATATCATTACAAACGGCAAACAAGTTGTTAACATAGTGAAACATGCAATTAATTTGAAGAAAAGATGAATGAATGTATGTGTGTATGCATGTGTTCTGTGTACTGTGTATTTTGTCTGTTGTGTGATCTATGTGTTGCGTAATTTGTGATGTCCTATGTGTAATTTGTGTGTCGTGTAATGTTTGTTGTGTGTTTGTGCACTTGTGTTTTGTGTTTGTGTATATATGTTTTGTGTTTGTGCACATAATGTTATGGTGTTAATTGTTGTGTTAGAGGTGTAAAATGGGGGACAGATGACATGGGTAAAGGAAAAAGGAAATATTTACTATTTAGTTGATTTACAACTATCATTACAACTATCATTATAATGTGACTATACTACTACTTTGATAATTAACCCATTCAGGACTGATCCTAAAACACTATGGCTGGGGTCAATGGAGAAGGCATGTTGTACCAAAGCCAAAGATGATACAAGTATGTCAGGAAAATTAAGTTATACCTTTGCTAAACAGATGTTGAAATAATGAATTGAAGCTTTTCTCTAAATCCTCCTTTAATCATGATTCTACCATTTTATAATTATGATACCGTATTTATTGTGCGATATAAGCACTCAATTCTACTGTTAAATGTATTATGTTAATATTAATTGTAATTGTGATGGTCACTTTAAGGTCAGGATATTACTAGTGCATTTAAATTGCACTCAGCCTATGGCCTTGGTGTTATTTATTAATGCACTGAGAAACTCAAAATGTGTCAGTGTATATTTTGGTATATTCATGCAACTCCAAATCATGCAGTTTTTCTAATAGTTTTAGTTTACAAATGTAATGATTTATTTTCTAAAATGATGGACCTATATATATGTGTTGTTTTCTTTAGTTGCTATGTTAGTGTGAATGTTAGGACCTCACCTCACCCATATTTGCCTTGGCGAACTCCACTCGAAGGCCACCACGGTCACTGGACTTCAGCATCAAGCCCTGCAGGTGGGCCAAGGCCTGCATGGCAAACCCAACATTCTGGGGACAAATAAACAAATGTAATCATCAAAATAACAACAGGTTATAACAGGCCTAATATGAAACAAGATTATCACTATTTTGTTTTTTCCACTATTATTCCCCCAATAATAGGATACAATGTCAGCCAACACATGTAGTGTGTACCATCTCTACTACCTGGGGAGCATATTACTTCTAAGTAGCTCATGTGCACTGAGAAGATCTTTCATATCAAGGCTCTCATCTCCTACCTGGTGCCCATTCAGTCTAAAGTCACTATATCAAACATCAATTAACATTGTATATTTTATTTCATATTAAGTAAGGCGTAGCGTGGCAGGACTGATTGGGGGGGATGCAAAACCTAAATGTATTTCTTATTTTTTTCAAAAATGTCCCCTTATGTTTCCTATTGTTTTTTTCAAATTATTGGGGGGGGGGGGGGAGGCACGTGACCCCCGTGGCTACGCAACTGGCATTGGGCCATCATAATCAGATAGACAATTATTTTGATAGGGCAAATCATGCCTTTAGTTATAACATCATATAGCATATGAAATTAAAATACAAATTTACCAAACTTTTTCTATAAATGGTATAGTAAAATTAAAACAGTAAACCTTCTTGGCTTTCATCATTTAAATTTGGACGAACATGCATCTTGCATAAATGCACCAACATACGAAACAGAATGTGTCTAATTAACATAATGAAACATACATGTTTTTATTTAGTATCATGGGCAGATTACGCTTAGGATACAACATTAAAAAGTGTTATTAATCGTGACCAAAAATAGTCTCACTATGTATTTTGCATGACATAAGTTTACTATTTTACTAGGGGAAATGGTATTTTACCTTTTCCCCCAGGGCAAATAGTAAATAGAGATATCAATACTATCGGTTAATGCATTTTGCATGTATAGTATCGATTTGCATATGCACAGCTCGCCCATTCATGCACAGAAAATTCGCTCTGATCCAAGAATGAATTTAATCATTGCAAGCCAAGTGTTTTAATAGCTGCCTATTTTCCAATTACTATCCACAAAGGTGAAACAGCGATACAATTTTGCCTACCATTATTCTAATGTACATGAATTACAGATTGCCTAACTGTGCAATATTGATGTTCTTGTTCGCTGCCTATTTTGTGATTAGCAGTAAATTTACCTGGAATTCCACAAAACAGCAGGGAGCCCCTCCCTTGTTGTGCATGCGTAGACGGTTAAATCCGGGGAGGCTAGATGGTGGAACAAAAACAATGGAGAATTGATCAAGATTACAAGAGATGTTGAGGTTTTTGTTGATTGCTGTATTATGTTTCATTACATACTGGTCAGTGCTTTTTGCATTCTTTTTTAATGGAAAAGACAATACTGTAAACATAACAGAAGTTGAATAAAGTCCAAACTTTATGCACTTTTTAATTCTTCTTCAATGAGGGAATGGACTGAGATAGTACCGCACAGTATTGTACTGTAGCTTTTTTGACCATATCAATAGATTAACTGTGCCCCTTTTTTTAGAAAGCAAAAACCTGAGAGGTCTTTTAAAGGCATGTTTGGGGTTGCCTATAATGAGTAGGAATTGGTCTTACCACAGACACAGTGGTAGGTCTAGAGGCAGGGAGCCAATGGCTTATTGAGTCGGTATTTAGAGTCCTATGTGTAACATAATTCTTTGTTTCTCTTTTCAGCTTTCATGCTCTTCAAAGTAAATAAAATGTATTTATATATTCTTTAAAGAAAAAAGAATATAAAAACATATTAATTTTTCATTTATATTTACACGATCTCAAATTCATCTAAAACGTTGAATCCATTACTCCTGATACATTACTCCTGATAAGTAACTGACCATAATGCAAATTTATATATACTACAAATTCAAAGAAGGGAGGATATTATGAAATCATAATTTAACCTGTTTGAGAATAGTCCTGAAAATACATGGGCTAAGTTCTATTGAAAATGCACATGCTCATTGATTTCTATCATCAACAAGTTACTTTCTAATGGTTTGTTACAAATAAATTCAGATCAGCTAAACATTATCAATGATGAAAACCTGTGAAGACCAAGAATCAGGAAAGATAACAAAGAGTACAAATAATATTATTTGAAGATATAAGTAGTTTATCCTACTGTAAGATACAACATCAAATGATAAATAAAGTAGGTCAGGAGTACAATATGCCTGTAAAATGATTGCTGATAAACTGCAACATTGTTTACCCAAACTGTGTATGAACTACGTGTGTCGACTACTTGCAAAGCTGTGACGTTACTGTGCCCCAAAATGTTAACGCAAACGAACGTGCTACTAGTATGTGTATTTATCTAGAAAGCAATGAACACCAAACCATTGCTGCTCTGTGGCAAACTGAAATGCTTCAACTCTTATTAATAAGAAAGGTGATTTGTTGATGATTTGCGGCATTATGTAGGTTAATATCTGTTAATAGTGAAGATAAGAATGAGGCTTACAAATGATGAGTTTAGTTGGATTGTGTAAAGACCATACATTATATCTGTGTTTATGGGCTTAAGCCAAAAACAGTACAGGAAAAACTGCTAAAAATATCCCAGAAAATTAGCCACATCACCTAACAGTATGAAGAAAATAATTATCATATGTTTATGAACACCACCCTCGAGTGGAAAATAGGATAATTTAGTTCCGTTCAAATTAATTAAATAATAGAGAAGTAAGCATGTAACTAATGTCTTAGGTCATAGTAAAAGTGAATGCTGTAAATTGTATTTTATTTTATTTTACCGCAATATACTCAGCATGTTTTCTGATTGTGACCGATATGATTTATAATAAGATAATATAATATTTGTTTATATAGCACATAATAAACATTAGGACTCCCTATGTGCTTAGTATGGGATACCAAGTGTGCTTGAATACTGTAAATGGTATTTCATTCTGTGTATATCATGTATATATGATAAATGCCCACAGTGTTGCATTTTCGATGGCTGGGGTAGGCTCCTAAATTTCCCAATGATTTTACCAAATAATAACTTGTATTAGCCCATTGACTATGGGAATGTTATACACCCTGTAGTAACTCAATGGGAATCAAGGAGAACCAGGAGATAATTGTAAATCCCTTAACGAAGCCTACACTAGAACAATTATTCAAGTCACAACTTTAGATATGCATTTAAAAAGGCAATTACATTTGTAAATACCTACAAATATTACTGCCTCTAAATAAAGAGAAAAGGACAAAATAAAGGGATTCATGAAGAGAGGAAAAGAAATGATGAGAAGAGAAAAGGGTGGATGCAATTTGATCCCAAAATGAAAGGGAATAGGAAAGAGAAAACAAGACAAAGAAAAATAGTAAGAAAAGAAAATACTAAATAAACAAAAATTAATTACACAAAAGTAGTAAGAAAATAAAAATAGATAATGAATTTTTCTTCTTTTTTTCTTGTAACAAAGAAACCAGAGAAGAAAAATGGTGCAATATTTCATAATTATATCTTTTGTTTTATTGTGAACTCACCACCTAAGTGTGTCGCGAAGCTCCTGCTCAGACGTGCTTGTCCCCAGGTTAGCCAAAAAAAGCGTTGAGCAGGCGGCCCCCGAGTTTGCCATGGCAACCATGGTAGCCGCATTGGCCATACTGATGGGGATGGTCTGTTGGTGTGGGAGGGGTGTGTGTGGCGTGGGGTTTGGTGCGACTGCCTGGGGTGTGTGATGGTGGGGCTGCTTTAGGGGGTGAAAATACACACACAAACAAAACAAATCAAAAACATATACCAGAAGGAATATGATCGAATATAAAACAGATATGGGTTTAGTAAACGTTCAAAGTGGATTTGTGGGAGATTTATGTAAAATAAAAAGGGATGGGTATTGAAAAAGTTTGGGTTGGTTGGTTTGTGGAAGGAAGGTTTAAATATTGAGATAAAAAACAAATGAAAGCAGATGATGAAAATACAGTTGTGTTGTATTCTTATGATGTGGAGAGTGATTAACATTGCAATTGCATCATCTGGCAGATTATGCACGTACATATATTTCTAGTGCCATTGTCTTTAAGTATTGAAATTCTAAAAATAATTATTGGACAATGAACATGTTACAAAGACATTTTATTTGACCTTCAAAATGCATATTGTATACATATGTTGCGAAAACAGTTCAAAATGCCAATATTCGATTTTTTGTTTGAATACTTTCTAATACAAGTATTACACTCCAAGTATATGGAGAGAAAAGGAAAACAAAGTTTTACATTGACATGTTCAAACTATATACTTTTATTTGTTGTTTTCATTTTGAGTACCAAAGCGATGACATATCACATAATCACAAGGTTCCAACCCGCTTGTCATTTTCAAGGGCTTTTGATAGTGGGTTGGAGCTGGTTGTTACCTTCTTTACACCCACTATTTTGCATATACTTGACTTGCCTGACATTGTTTAGGATTATTACACATGACAATGTGTGAGACATCACACTTCAACACACTATAAATATCCCTCTCGATGCTTTTATATCATGTGGCCTAGCAAATATAAGTACTAGGATAGGAAAGTGTTGCTCGTGGCACGTCTGATAAATTTATCTTGGCTGAATACAGGGGGCAAGTGGATGTGATTCATAATGACATATTATCTGCGCTATCATATCTTTATTTGGATGGAATGTGATTGGGCAGAAGCCATATGTCAGAAGACATTGGTGTAAGAATCCATCTAATTCATCGACTCAATTTTTCCAGGAAAATCTTTTTCCTGTCTCCCTGGACACTATTCTACCAGCTAGGTGACCTTTCAAAATGTCTGGTCTTTCTTAGGAAAAGGGAGAAAGGGGAGAATATAAAGGAGATTCTTCTGGGTTGTGTATCAACTAAACTGGAGACAATGTTTCTACTGAGCGGGAAATATCATTTTCATGGTGAGCACCAAAGTTTGTAACTTATCCGATTGCTGATTTCCTTTTTTTTAATTAGTCCTTACAGCTCAACATTGTCCAACAGTGAACAAGCTGCATCATATATTATGAAAGTAGATATTCTGGAGTTTAATTTCATATGGGGAGATGAGATAAATAATATAGATAATGGATCATTTCCCTGAACAAAAGAATTCCTTCACAAATTAACGCCCGAAAGCATGTCAAGATCAAAAGTTCAAGACACTTCTCACTGTTGTGTATTATGATATCTTATTTTGATAATACTTTCACAAGCCTCAGCTTGATTGAGATACCAACTGGCTCGGGTGCAATGGATTTACACTTCAACCGATTTACACACACATTTCCTCATGAAAATTGTTTCTAATCTGCAGGAATCCTGCAAATGTCTATAAAGACTTTCCCATCACTGATTACGTGCTGGGATCAATGTTACCATTCTAAGTATGATGATCAATGCCTGGGTAGGATGGAGTTGTTATGATATTAAGCACAGGCCATGAGAAACATTTTGGTTGATTGATAACCCAGGGGAGAGAAAGTGAAAGAAAGGGGTGGAGAGAAGGAGATAGGGATATAGAAACTAGGCCAAGAGAGTGGAGAAGATTCTTCATAAAGAGATTGAGAAAGAAAAGAGACTTCAGAAGGAGAGGGTGAGGAAGATACAGATACACACAAGGAGTTAGGTAAAAGGACACAATAAAGACAAAAGAGCACAAAATAGAGAGAAATATACATTTACATACCATAAAAAGAAGATAGAAGTGACAATTGGAGAGAAGAAAATAGAGTGAGACACACAGGGAAAGAGAGAGATGATGAAAGGTGATAAATAGGAAAAGATAGAGAGAAAGACACAATAAAAAGTAGAGACAAGTTGTTTTCTGAATGTGTATGTCATGGATTATTATTGTCCATGTAAAAAAGAAAATCAACCAGATATAATGTGTCTCCAGTAATTTTCGCACAAACCTTCTTCAAAAACATCTTCATTTCCTCAGAACTATAATGTTAAGTCTTCAAATCATTTAATATTGAAGGACATATATAACATGATGAATAAATAACATGTTATGGCTAATATTCTTTTAGGTACATGTATGAATTTCTTACGTGATTGTGAGGAGATTAGCAGAGAAATCAGAAATATGATGGCAAAAAGGTATATTCTACATGGATATTTATATTCCCAAATACCATGCAAGATGCTAAATGGGCATAAGGTATTTTTAATGTGCCATTTTTCTTGCATTTTTATGAGCATTTTATTCAAAAAGTTGTCAAAACGACTTGGCAAACAGGGACCATTATCTGCTGGTCGTGCCAGAACCATTAGCACTTAACGTGATCCACGTAATAATCTGTTGCCTGATGGAACATGTTGTCATATTGATGGTCTTAATACATAGCGCACCCGGCTCCCCTAGGCAATGGATTAACTCTACAGAAATCGGGATATTTAAGAGGGAGAAGGTTAATGAGGTCATTTGGACCAAGATTATTTTGCTAAAGGCCCTATATCCCACTTTCACGATTTTGATCATGAATCAACAATATCTATAAGTGTTGATAGTTATTGTGGGTGTCTTGGTGGCATCGGGGGCTACTTTGTGTTGCACTTCGTAGTGCATCGTGATCGCTCTTGATCGGTCGGAAGGGTACCATGAATCGTCCCAACAATTTTTGAAATGTTAAAACAAATTTGTGGGGTCTAGACATGTCTTGTCACTTCTTGACGGTGTCTTGGTCCATCCTAACGCTATTTCAGCGATATCGCGAAGGGTTCTTGGCGATTCTTGAAATTGGTCAGAAATCGTCACAAACCGTCAAGATGATCAAAAATCTGTATAGATGCCACCAAGATCAATGCTAAGCAATCATGTCCCGGATGTGTATGTGGTGAAGACCCACCCACATTGCTTGTCAGTTAAAAATATGGAAAATGATATTCAGGTGAAAATCCTCAGACAACCGGCAACAATATGTTTGTTCGTCCCACAATGTGTCCCCAAGCAGCTTAAAGTACAAGTTTCCCACTTTTATCAAAGCCTCCAATATCATCCCATGCATACATACATAACTACACATAACGTAAGAGTTTCTTGGTGTGTCTTGCGTACCAGGTAGGCGGGGCTTAATTAGAGCCAATTGGTCACAAACCGTCAAGATATAAAGTGTGTATCGATTTGGCTTGTAAATCCTGGCGATTCTTGTCTCTTGTCATTCAAGTGCAAAGGTTTGACTGGTTACCAGTAATTTGTTTCCCTTTAAACCTGGACTGAACCCCTAAACATGTGTCACTGATGAGTGTTTGGGCCAATATCCTGAGACCCGAAACCCTATTTGGTATACTGAACACTGCTTCCAGACTCTCAATCACTGTTATGGTTTACACACTAGTATGTGGGTACATAAAACCCAGTACTGCAATTTGTTGCTACAGTGTATGTAGGATAATCTACATGTATTTTGACACCTAAATATAATGCACAAAGATGTTGCTACCATAAAATTATGATTTAAAGTTCCTAAATGATTGATTTACTAAATGTATAGGGCAGTGACAATAGTGTCTTTTTAATTAAGAGCATAAATGTGGTTGAATAAGTCATTATTTTTGCAGAAGCTTATTCAACGTTTCATTATATAAATTCCAAACAAGCAAATGTATAATTGTGATCAGTGGAAAATTTACCTCATACACGCAAAACGAAAACAAATCTTGAAAAAAAAAGTTTGTAATTCACTGCAAGTGTGTAATGCTGAAATGCTGTGCTTTTACTTTTGATTTGTATGTGAGGGGGAGGAAGATTGCTTGTGGGTGAATGAACGTCAACATTCTCATTTCGTTGCTACTATATATGAACATATCTACACAACCTTTTAGTGCCAAAATTACTCATGATGCAAACTTGTAGCCCGTGCTGCAAACTCGTTACTTGTGTTTTTCTCTGGCGAGGAAAAATATGTGCACAAACTTTTTTGATGCGTTGCGCAACGAGTCTGTAAAAACAACTCGCTGGAAGTGTGTGAGAAAAAACTGTGCACTTGTTCAATGTGCGCGAATGTACTCGCATGCTAATGGTGTACATTGGTTGCAATTTGCTAATTAATTACCAAATTGTGTGTTCATGGTGATTATAGCCCGTTGTATTCCTTAACATAATATAAAACCTTTTTGCAACTAACAGTTAATTGAAACACAGCAAGTCAGTAATACTTAACAGTTAATCAAAGTTCCTATTTACAATGTACTTATTTGTATTTTTTTCTTTCTACAGGAAATTATACTAATCAGCATACCATGTACACATGAACTATAAATGTTTTTCATTTCTTTTGAGCATTTGATATCGTAAACCTTGATCAATTAAATAGGAGTTCTCAAATGGAAAAAATTTGAACTATGATGATTTTGATATTTAAAATTTTGCTCTGTTTGAGAAATTAACATACAAGTATATTAACACAATTTCCATGTCAGAGTTGTTTTTTTTACCACTGATATATTAAGGTATCTATCTAACCAGACGATTACCCCTTTCAGGATTTGTTTTTATGTTGGCATAACATGCACTCTCCATAGACCATAGCCCAAGTATGTTCATGCCCAGTCCTGAATGGGTTTATAAAAGCTAGTGTCAACCCTAGAACTGATTATATCTTTCTTCCACCCAAAGGTACCCAACATGTCTATAGCCATGTCTATGGTCAAAAGAAATTGAGAAACCTGCAATTCTTAATTTGTTCAACTGTCATTCCAGGATGAGGGCCAGTCTACAAAAAATTATTTGAAAATGGCAGACACAAACATATGATAACCAGACAAGATGGTCCATGCGAGTTTTGGTTTGATCCACTGCTGGACCAAGATTACGGGACCTGTATGGATGTCTAAGTACAGTATGGTGGACACAAACATATACCCACTTCCTTGTACAACCAACATGGACCAACTACTGCTGGAACATCAGTGGATCCACACGTAATACCCTTTTGGGCAAGATCAAATTCACAGATCAAGACTAAGAGACAGGGTGGACTGTCTATAGATCTGGGGATCAACTCATGGACCAAGGTTAAAGGAACTGTCTAGATCTTTGGATCAACTTATGGACCCAGATTAAGTGACCTGTTGAAGTGTCTTACCAGGACATAGGCCAGTCTGGCCCCATCAGTCACGGGTAGCTGGGCATGCATGGCTGGTTGGCCGAGCATGGGGTGGTGGACGGCACCGGTGGAGGGGTTGAGGTCTGTATAGGATAACCTGTAGAGATGAGCAAAAGAAGTATGGACACAAAATAAAGCATGTTAATTGAATAATCAAGACACTTTCATGAGCAGGGTACCCAATGAAATGATATCATTATGACCAAGCATGTGTAGGTGGGTGGTTCCCGTGGAGGGGGTGAGGTCTGCATATGATAGCCTGTGGAGATGAAAGTAAAATAAGAAAGGAAAGATGACCAACCATGAAGCAGGAAGTTGGTACTTTTGGAGTCTTGTCTAGGGTAGCAATACAAAAGATTGGGGCAGAAATGAATGGATAGTTGATGTCCTGTGAAGATACTGATCAGGCTATATAAAATAGTCTGTAGACTGAGAAAATGGACAAGAAAAGAGGGCCAAAAGTCAATTGAGCAACTTAAGGAAGGATAGAGACACATAGATTGCAGGTTGGCCCAGCATTGGGATGGTGGACAGTACTGGTCAACTGAGAATCTTCTTTATAGAAGAACCCTGTGGAACATAAAATAAGGACATTGATAGAAATACGATGAAAATAATCCTTCTCAACCTTATAGGTGTAAAGTGCTTTGATATAGATGTCCTATTGTCAGCTAAATTTCCTTTAAGCCTGAAGATCGCATGCAACGGGTGGTGAACAGTACTATTAGGACTGTCCACTAACCTGTAAATATAAGGGTAATATATGTAAAGAAAAAATGAGCAACAAATTAAAAGAGTAATTCCACTGAGAATAATTATGAGCTGGGTACCTTGATAAAACGGACGGTTGGCCCAGCGCTGGATGGTGGACGTTACCATTGGAGGGGATGAGGTCTGTATACGACAGCTGACAACTGTAGACGACATGTAAGTAAAGGAAACAAGAAGAATAATTGGTTAATAATCATCTTTAACTGAACAGTTCTCATAACATTTGCCTCATGCTCAAGATGCAAATCTCTAGGGCTGACCAGGATGCTAGTTCCAAATTTATTTCAGGGTTGATTACTGCCTATGGAAAACAGATCAAAGAGACAAGAATACTTTACACATAATCATCATTAACACTTATTAGCTCTCATACTGGGTATAATAGCAATGTATCTGGTCTGTTTATTGTAGATACAACATAATACTACATACAATCTTCTTTCACTACCATACAAGACATTATTTGCCTTAAATGTCTGTGGTTGCGTGCTTCCACAAACAAATGGCAGACCAGACAACTTCATCAAACTATATTGTCTGCAAGCCTCTCCACATGAAAGAAAGCCAAAAAGGTGCTACTGACACTAATGGGATGACTCTCCCCTTGCCTGGCATTTGATTTGCATTAGGAGGAGTTGACTGGAGTAGCAATGGCTGGACAGTGGGACAGCAAGTTGTCTGGCTATAGGCAGAGAGGGGAAAACCGGCAGGAGACAAGTGACAGTGGAATTAGGGGAGAAAGAGGCAGGAGGCACCATACAATAAAATGAGGTTTCTTGAGACAATTTGAGTACTTCCTAGACATACGGGGAAAAAACTCCTACCCAATGGAAAATGGAAAGGTGCGTGTCTGCGTATGTGTATGTATGTGTGTGTGCGTGTGTGTGCGTGTGTGTTTGTGTGTGACAGTGTGTGTGTGTGTGCGTTTGTAAGGACCTTCAACCGGGGATACACACAAGTTTAAACACAGGCAAACGGGGATATTCTGGAAACCGGGCATATCCCCAGTTTCCGAACAGGGGGGTATAGTGCTTCAGGGATCGTCTTAAGGGCTGTACTGTATGTTATTATGATTTTTTAAGGATATCCCTTATATGCCCGTTTTGCATGTTTTTTGACATAGTGGGTGTATAAGTGTGTGTGTGTGTATGCAAGTGAATGTGTGTGTATTTTTAAACCTCCCAATTGGGAATATTGCCATGTTTACACACCAGCAAACCGGGGACAAGCCAAACATCATTAAACAAACGGGCATATCCCCGTTTGAAGGTGTTTATAACATTGAAAAAACCATATCCCCGATTGAAGGTCCTTACAAGAATGTGTGTGTGTGTGTGCACTTGTCTTGGGATTTGTACATGCATGTCTCATACTCGTGTCTTTTGAGTGTTTTGGTGTGCTGGTGCATATTGTCTGTGCATCGATGGTACATTGTGAACACGTAGTGGTGTGTGGTATTTGTGCAGTAAGTCTCAATGCAGATTTTTAGGACAAGGTATGAGGGCAATACTCTATCGGACAGTGCACTAATGCACATCAAACAGGAAGAAAAAAGAGATTCATACGAGTGGGATGATTGAGACGAGACTTGGGGAATAATGAATCTTTATCTTTAATTTCTGCTCTGCATGCCAGAGCAATATAGCCACAGGAGGAGTTTATATTAGTTTTAGCAGACATTGTTAGGTATCATATTTGGTACTTTGAAAATGGTCATAACAAAAATCACATATGTATTAATTTCTTTAAAATTTGTGGTACTTAGTAAGTGGGAAGAATAGAACCACATACATATTATTAATTCTTTAGACTTTTTATACGGCACTCAATGCTTAGGTATGTAGCATGCATTTATATATGTATTTGGTTTATTTCCATATGAGGCCCTACATTTATTATCATTTTGTCTGGTTGATGTGGTGCTGAAATGTGAATCTGCCTAGAAGGGGTAGGATATCAATGTGTAAATTGGGTTAGGTCGATGGCTTTCAAAATCAGTCTAGAGACTATTTAAAGGGGACCACCACACAGAGAACAACACAGGGTTGTATGTTTTGGTACCGTTGTTAGATATAAGTTAGACAATGAAATTAATGACCGAAACCTAAAAAAACCAACAGGGCCGATGGATGGATGGGTGGATGGATGGATGGATGGATGGATCCAACAGGGCCGATGGATGGATGGGTGGATGGATGGATGGATGGATGGATGGATGGATGGATGGATGGATGGATGGATGGATGGATGGATGGATGGATGGATGGATGGATGGATGGATGGATGGATGGATGGATGGATGGATGGATGGATGGATGGATGGATGGATGGATGGATGGATGGATGGATGGATGGATGGATGGATGGATGGATGGATGGATGGATGGATGGATGGATGGATGGATGGATGGATGGATGGATGGATGGATGGATGGATGGATGGATGTATGGATGGATGGATGGATGGATGGATGGATGGATGGATGGATGGATGCAAGGAAAGATGGATGGATGGATGGATGGATGGATGGATGGATGGATGGATGGATGGATGGATGGATGGATGGATGGATGGATGGATGGATGGATGGATGCAAGGAAAGATGGATGGATGGATGGATGGATGGATGCAAGGAAAGATGGATGGATGGATGGATGGATGGATGGATGGATGGATGGATGGATGGATGGATGGATGGATGGATGGATGGATGGATGGATGGATGGATGGATGGATGGATGGATGCATGCATGGATGCATGAATGAATGAATGAATGAATGAATGAATGAATGAATGAATGAATGAATGAATGAATGAATGAATGAATGAATGAATGAATGAATGAATGAATGAATGAATGAATGAATGAATGAATACATAAATAAATAAATAAATGAATGAATGAATGAACTAATGTATGAACTAATGAATGAACGAAGGAACAAACAAATAAGTATAAATACGGTGACTATTAACAGCTATACCTTTGATTGACACTTAGGTTATACTTACGGATGATGCGCCCATGTCTCAGGTGCACCTGGTAGAAACACTGTTCCAAGATCATCTACAATAAAACAAAAAGCATGTGAAAGAAATAATAAAAACATGTATCCCAAATAGGGGCAATGTCACTTCTTCATACCACAAATAGCATGTACACACAAAGGCATAATTGACACATGTCTTTCCAGTCACAACAATTGACAAAATGCAGAAAAAAACTAGTAATAAGTGCAATCCACAGGATTTGAATATTTTTTCTTCTTCAGAGATTACACCATAGGGACACAATTTGATGGGACTCATGGTGTCTGACAGAAAGCTCACCCGGGGCCAAGGCTGGGGAATAGACCAATTAGTGCTTCATTTCTCATTTTTCATTCCCTCCCCCAAGCATTTTACAAAGATTGTTCTTGTTCTCATAACTCTTGGTTCTGATCATTAGCACGGCATGAAGCAAACTAGAAATGGGAATAGAGAGAAGGGAATGAAACAAGAGTGAGAGGGTGAGGGAGAAATGAAAGGAGGGTGAGAGAGAACATGAAAGGAGAAAACAGGAATAAATGAGAATAAATGGAGAGAGAGAAAGCAGCAAAGTGAAAGAAAATGGGAAAAGAATAAGGTAAAATGGCCCCAAGAAAGTCAGAGACTGTATTGATGCATTTCAGCCAAACAGTCATATTGCAATATCCGTTAGAAGCAATTATGCACAGTTCACCTTCACAGTCAACTGTATATAACATTTCAGGATAAATACAAATTGGAGTAAGCACGTTGATCCATGGATGATATCATACATATTCAATGTTTCACATAGAATATATGTTTGATGGGGGCAATCATCACTGTTAAGAATGATTTGTATCTCATAATTGTACTCAATAATTTCAAATCAACATACTCATGTGTAAAATTCACTGATGTTTTAATGATTATTTCAATATATAACTACAATTTTGTATCCCTTTTCTAAAGAAGGGAGTTTGAAAAGTACAAAACGATATTTCAAACTTTGCCATTTCATGAAATCTGACTGCATGCTGATGACAAAGAAAAGCAACTTACATGGATCTCGTGGTGTGAGAGGGGGCCCGACGACAGGATTGATGGCAGGCAGAGGCGATGTCTGCTTGGGTTTGGTCACTTTGGTGTTGGATTTGGCAAACTCTAGCCGTATCGTCTGGGGCAGCTCAGGGTCAAACCGCACTCCCTGGTCATCAAAAGTTAATTTTGCAGATTTTGAAATTATAGATAGTGTCAATTTTGATAAGATATAAGAAAAAATTCAAATGGAAGATAAATTAGAAATTAGTGATTGGTTTAAAAAGTTTGCTATTGGCCATTGTTATTAAATAGTAAAGAAATAATGTTGATTTTAAGACACTGTTGAGATGAAATTTCATTTAAAGAACCTCAAAATAAATTAACAAATACAAAACAAAAATAATGTTTTTTATTATTCTACATAAATAACATTTACTTTAACAAATATTAGAACAATTTTAAAAATGAAAAACAAATAACATTAACATTATAAAGTCATTAAAATATACAACAATATTTAATCGTTTAATGGCAAGGAAAAAGAATATGATGTGAATCACACTTCTCCAAATCTGAAAACAGACGCTAAAATATTGATGTCCCTAGGTAATGCATTAGGAATATCAAGACAAGACTATGAAAAACAAAGCTACCATATCCTTGATTGGAGTGTACCAGAATAACCCTTTGTTGCTGGAATGAGTATGAACACATTTTCTCCTAGAGTATGCCTTCCCATAGAGTTAATACTTGATTAACCCTGATATCTTTGGCAATGGGTTAAGAGAGTCACATGATATATAATGCCTTCCGGAGCAGGATGCAGGGTGAAATTAAACAAAAGAAACACGCATTTCCAAGACTCACACTAATATCAAATAAAACATGAAGAACCCACATTATATCAAATTTCATGCAAAAGCCAGAAAGAGCTAAACCTTAAAACCAGACATGGAATATCCCTGAGGCAAACAATGACATGCAGACTTTTTAAAAATCTTCAGT
This sequence comes from Echinarachnius parma, assembly GCA_037951105.1. NCBI lineage: Eukaryota > Metazoa > Echinodermata > Echinoidea > Clypeasteroida > Echinarachniidae > Echinarachnius > Echinarachnius parma. The sequence continues at coordinate 81,970 of JBAMJV010001442.1, forward strand.
GCATTAGTGCTAATTTGGAGGTTATTTCAGATTTGCACTCGCTATATACAAAATGGCAATGCAGAATGGCTTTCTTCGCTGAACACAGGGAATTAATTGTCATCACTCTTCCAGTTAAGTTGAGTGAACTTTGCTCACTTTTCTGTACACTTGAGGTGGCAGAACGGAAAAGCTTTCACAATACTAATAATAGTCCATTCTTATAAAGCGTAATATTACAATAAAGTCTCTATATACGCATATAAAAGAAGGATAGAGAGGTATAGAAAGCGTAGAACACAGCTTGCGTGACTGTACAGGAACAAAACACTTGTTACTCACTGTGCCTTATATTTTGTTCATTTCAATGATCAAGGTTGGCTCTGCATTGCCAATTTGTGTATCCCTCACGACATCAGCAACAAGTTTATGGAGCCAAAGCTCAGTATCTGACTTGTTGGTCATCAATGGTTTGGTGCAAGTATTAGGAGGATGGAAGAGGGGGCACAGTTGGTATAAAATATGCTACGAAGAGGATTAAAAAATATCCCTGAATGTTCATCTACAAAGAGGAGAAAAATGACTCACCTGAAGTGCCTGTTTTGCTGCTTCCGCACCTGCACGTGATTCAAATGTGACAAATCCCACAGGCTGGGGAGCAGCAACAGCAGAGCAGAGCAGAGAGGGTGGAGAAAACAAATGGAGAGAGAGTGAGCAAGAGAAAATGACCACAAATCAATGCAATCAGTACACATACAAACAGAACAAATAAATATAAGTTACTGGATAGTTTATAATTTGCTATCTAATGTAGATATGGACATAGAATGTACAAAAATGCCATTTTATGTTTTGAACTTTTGTTGTTGTAAATAAATGACAAAAATTGAGAATCTGTGAGTTAAATATGATAATAGTTATATAGATATAGATATAAACGGAACTCAAGAAGTAACTACCCCCTAAACAACTGCCCATAATTTCATAACCAAGCACTATTTCAAGACTTAGTTTTACTTGGCTGAATAAGCACAAACTGAAGACATCATGGTCATATTTCAAAAGTAATATCATTATTGCAGTTTACTGAGTATTGATACATTTCAAATTGCACTGTTTTACAATCATAATACAAATTTAAAAATTGTGATTGTAAATCTTCGCAATTTAATGCATTTAAACACACGAGCTATCAAACAATCAAAATGGATGGAAGTTCAAGCATCATTATTTCAAACCATAATAATGCATTGATGCATGTGCTGTTTCACAGCAACGGATCAAAGTCACAAGAACTTGCATATGCCTGTATACAGGCATGCACAAGTTTTTGTGACTTTTGAAATAGGGTAATTTTGTCTTTGGTCTGTGCTCAGTCAGCCGTGAAGTGATGGATGTTTTGTATTTTCACACAAAATGTACGTGATTAAGGGTAGAAATATTGTTGTCAAGACAGAATTGTAAAAACTTATTTGTTTAGAAATTATGAGGAGTTGTATAGGGAGGTAGTTACTTTATGTATTCGGTTTAGATAGGAACATTTCAGTCTGCAGTAGACCATTTAATTGGCCCCCTAGAGCTATAATAATGTTCTGGTGGGCCATTGTTCACATTTCCATCATACATATGAAAAGACAAGACAAAATACTTTCCACTTTCAATCATGGAAATCCATGATAATGATTAAATGAATCTTAGTGATTTCATTATCCATTAGAGATACTAACCAACCCCCTTCAACATTTGTATATCCATTTGGATGCACAGAAAACAACTCGCTAAAAACCACCCTAAAAAGAAACTGCCTTGGACCGAGACTACTCCCCTATATATACCAGGCGCTGGGCCATAATTGTCCTCTTTCAATTGCGCACGACTACCGACGCGGGGAGGACGGGAGGGAATTTATGAAGGGGGTTGGTTAGTATCTCTAATGGATAATGAAATCACTAAGATTCATTTAATCCATATCGAGATCCCTAACCAACCCCCTTCAACATTTGTATAATCCCTGACCCACACAAATAGCATACGGGAAGTATACTTACTGACTGGAGGAGGGGTCGGACAACGCAGACTACATCTACATAGGGCCAGCCGCCAGAACCGCCTCAGCAAGGACCGGGCCTCCGGCCACCACGTCTCGCCGATAACATGAGACGAACGCATTTGGCGACGCCCAGCAAGGAGCCCGTAGAACCTCGCCCAACAGGGGCTCCGTTAACGAGAGCCCACGAGTCGGCCATCGCCCGGAACTCGTGGGCATGGACAAGTGACTAAAACAGGCGTATCATGTCCTGCTGTGAGAATCGCCAGCACCATTAACGAAGGGAAGCCCAGACGCGGCCATTGCCCGGGTCTTGTGACCCCGGGCCGGCGGCTGGGCAAAAAACTGGGTTCCCAGTAATAAAAGGCCCCCTTGGACGGAAGGGCCGACCACCACCCATCTCTTACCAGCCCTGACCTAATGCTAACAAGGTGCGCCAGGTACTCCGCCTCGGGTCAGGGCCAACGCCAGCAGGAAGACCGGGAGGGCCGGCTCCAGCCAAGGGAGGCCCTCAACATAGGCTCAACCTGGAGCACGGACCAAGGCCTGAGAATACCGGTCGAGACCCAGGACGGTACCAGAGACCTGGAAGATGGGCGTCGTAAACAAAACGCCTGCATGATTCGGGAACTAGGCTCTCGATGCAGTATAATTCAAATAAAATTATTAAGTTTGCAATTGGCAAGCATTTACCAAATACTTGCATTTCCTTTACCATAGGCAAAACAACAAATGAGCCATGTTCTGGCCCTCAAATTGCAAACTCCACCACTACAATACTAGCCAAATATTGTCACTATAAACCCATTCTCATATAAATAGAGCGCCATGACGAATACCGCAGATACACTGCTAATATTAGTGCCATCAGTAATAGGAAACCTACATACATATTAGGTCATCTCAATCATGTGTATCACTATTTCATGTGAGCTACCCCACATAAGCCAGATAAATGACTCTCAAGGAATCTATTGTCCATTAAGACTTAATTGACCCCCCGCAAAACATCCTGAAGACCGTGGGGAGAAAGAGCCATTGAGACGGGAGGAGACGGCCTCGCGTCCCCCCCCGCCAGCTTATATCTGCAACGACCATGGGACTGTCGGGAACCCAACCCCGACCGACCGTCCCTGGAGGGGCGGAAGAAAAACCCCCCCCAAATATCCTGCATCTGGAACATTTGTAGGGACCGGATGGAGAAACGACAACCGGCACTAGGACCACCAAGCTGATGAGGAGGCCGGGAACCTGCCAAGACTCCGCCGGAGCCAACAGCCTCATGCGTAGGCGACGGAAGGCATCTGAACCACCCGAAGGGATCACTCGTGACTTCAGCTCGATGATGAGGGACCTAGCGACCTGACCCAACTGAGTATCTCTGCAAGGAGCAGACGAAGTACGACCTCTGAAAAGAGAATATCCGGACTCCTCGAGATCGTGGGGGCCTGGCACCACCGACACCTGCCGAAAGGGGTCCCTGGAGAAGGACTTCAGGCCAAATGAGAAGGCCTCGGCACTGAACTGACCGCAACCCAACCTGGGAACCAAGAGACTGCCAACAGCCTAGGCGAACGGCGGCGTGGGGATGAATGGAAGACTCCATGCTGAAACAAGGGACATCTAGAACGGCAAAAAACCGAGATACAATATCAGCCGGGGAGCCTCGTACGCAAGGGAACCAACGACACCGGAACAGGTTTAGTTACACAGCAACGGGGCTGAGGAAGAAGAAAACCCCGACTGTGTCCACGGAAAATTCAGTCCTCCCCCGGAAAACGAGGTATAGAACGTTGGGATACCAAGTTGGCTAACCACCCTATCAAGGCCAAACTGTCTTAAATGCAATGGCCAACCCGCCATCCGTGCACACGAGCATTCGACTGAGAAAGGGGAATCGAACTGATGAGTAACCGCCTTAACGAGGCTGACCCTATGATACAACTCCTTGTCCACAACATAAACAACGCCGATCGCGTGGCTTAAAACCAACAATGGCCCACTGGCCATCGCAACGGATCCCGGCGCATAACCCAGACCCACAGGCAACGTTATGCCCTGAGATCGGGCTCAAACCGGGCCGGGTCCACACAGGCCTAGGGGAGATAGTAGTAGACAACAAACAAGCCATAAGACAAGAGTCGTGGCGACCCTGCCAGGACGCAACCTAAAGCCCTGGCGATCTCGTCCGAACACGAATCTGGACCCGCCTGGTCCGCAAACAGATGCCTCATCCTGCAGCCTCGCGACCCTCACTCGACGAGGGAAGCGAAAAACCTCCACAAAAAATATAACTGTCCGGCGCCCCACCTAGACGCCCGAAGGTAAAAACCAAAGGGAAGTCGGAGGGGGGGGGGGGGGGGCACCGGCTCCCCCCCCCACCCCACGGAACAGGAGCAAGGACAGCGATAAGGGACCCGCCAGGGGTCGCGCGGGCACCCCGATAGGTCTACCGCGGACAGGGATCCCGGGGGAGCCAAAGGAACCAACGGAACCAAAGGAACCCGCCCGCGCAGCAAAGGGCAGCGGAAAAGGGGACCCGCTAGAGGTCGCGCGGGCACCCCGATAGGTCTACCGCGGGCAGAGATCCCGGGGGAATCAAGGGACCAAGGAACCAAAAGAACCTACCCCGCGCAGGTGACTAAACACCCCGTGGCAAGTGACGCGCATCAACCCGTGCGTCAAAGGACATGCGGTCAAGACGACTATATCGAGAGAATTTTAATACAGCTCACAGCATGACCTACGTCTAGACGGGGCTCAAACCATACTCCCGGCCGCTCCTCAAGAATCAAATAGCATTCACTGAGAGCGACAGGAACTTATCCATATGCGTAACCAAAATTTAAATACAAGCCATAACATGGCTCCTTTCTTAATTAATTTACCGTGGCAATTATCAAAAATTACGCTAGCGTCTAATAGCCCGGGGCGACACCCTGGCTAGCGCATGGATCGATCCCAACTACCTAAAGTAACGGGATCTCCTGGAAGCCCCATCATAAAATCTATTCCCTCATACATTGTCGCACTGTCATGAGCAACGAGTATGGGACAAACTTCAAATTTAACTCTAAATATATACACACCAAAGAACCATATCACATAATGGTGACCCCAACGTGATGCGAACACGCAGTCTTCTGACCTGGAGTCAGAGGCGTTACCGCTGCGCCACGGCACCCCGAAATGTACATCACATCCCCCTGTACCACAGCACCAGGGGGAGCGCCGACAGAACGGACGAAAACAGCCGCAAGACTAAGAGTACTTACCCACGGCCTGGTGGGAACTGGCCTACCGAGACCAGGTATCCGGGAATAAGCAGTAGCCCGTCCATCCTGGGTAGATATAACCAGCGTGGTATGGTCGTAAGCTGGACGACGCCCAGTAGGCTCCTGGATGCACTGCTGACCCACGTGCGTCAAAGGCCTCGGAACGAGCTGGCTACTCCTGCTTGTGAGAGGACTTATTGGTAAAGGTGAGAAGTGGCCCGGGGAATAACATCTTTTACCGTGGCGAACCCCAGCTAGCTTTAATATAGCTTAATTATCTAAAGCTGGGGTTAGTCGGCCTTACCGTACCGCCTGCGACTTACCACCGGGGATAGCACCTAGGCTGGCGCAACGGTCCCGGGCCCTGCAGTGATAGGGGGACCGTCTTCAGGATCACCCTACAAACCTTAAGCCAAGGGATCACCTGGGAGCCACAACATTGCCTCGCCCAACCGTGAGGCGCGAAAGGTAAAACGGGAGTGAAAATCCATTCCCCCTGGTCCCAACTCAACTCGAACCGGGGGAAGAAACCCGGCCTCAATCGCCCTGACTCGCGATCCTCGCTACCCGAGGCCAACGAGAGGGCAGCACAAGACCTAGCTTAGATACCACACACAACAAACTCACCTGGGTGTTACATACATTGTCACCCCCCCCATCTCGGGGGGGGGGGGGGGGTGCGGAGCGCTGCTGCAAAGGCCCCCTCCGAGGGGGCCGCGCTATAAATAACACGAAAAAACGGCCGAAGCGCTGATTAGATTTCCACCACCGTGGTACTCAACTCGGTCACATTCCTATCGGTTTCTAACAATTCTATCAACTACTGACAACAATCCCAATTGTGTAAACTGACCCCGAGGCCCAGTGCTACCACCGAGAGAGGGGCTAGTAATAAGGAAGTGACAACAATAATACAAATCTAGACGATGCAGGTTTGAGACCTGAAATATCATACCGCTTGTCAGCCTGATAAGCGGTTTACTCTAATCGAAGGAATCACGTCATGGGACTTACCCCTGGTCCAGAGGGGACTGGCCTCCCTCGGTCAGGAATCCCGGGAGAAGAAGTCACTCGTCCATGCTGGGTGCGACGTTTCGAGTGCACCGGGCGCGGTGTCCCGCGCCCGTCAAAAGCTATGGAAAGAGCGGACTTACCCGGCTTGCGAGAGGTCTTACGTGTGCGGTGAGAAATGGCCCGAGTCTTGAACTGCTCACCGTGGCCAAAGCCGGACATCATAGGCGAATTACAACCGGGGACGTCACCCCGGCTGACGCCACGATCCCCGGGCCCTACGATGATAGGGGGACCGTCTTCAGGGGACCCTACTAACCTCTAGCCATAGGATACCCCTGGGTGCCACAGCTACTGCTTCGCCCATCCGTGAGGCGCGAATTAGTAGCACGGGATTCTAAATTTGGTTCCCCCGGGACCGACATTGAACGCCCCGGGGGAAGGGAACCCGGCCTCAAACTCCCCGTCTCGTGACCCTCGCCGGACGAGGCCGACAAGACGTCCACCCAACCATCATCCGATGTCATACCTAGATGCACAAAGGAACAAGGTAAGAAAAAAACCAAAGGAAAAAAGGGAGGTTAGCATCCCCCCATAAGCATTCAATTATTTTTTTTTTTTTTTTTTAACAAAAAATAATTTTTTTTTTTTTTTTTTCAAATTTTTTTTTTTTTTTTTATTTTTTTTTTTTTTTATTTATTTATTTATTTTTTTTTTTTTTTTTTTGTCCCTTCGAGGGCACCCCCGCACTTTTTTTTTTTTTTTTTTAAAGTGTGGGGGAGGGGGGGGGGGGGTGGAAGAGGGGGGGGGGAAGGGGGTGGAGGGGCCAAGAACCCCGACACCACCTCTCCCCAACACATGTTTCAACCCATGGTGACCCCGACGAGGCACCACCCCCCCTCAACAAAACAAAGGCCAATAAAGGACAAGCCACGACCCCGAGGTCGAGCCAACACACACCACAACAAGGTTATAAAAACAAAATGGCGGGCATGCAAGAATACGAACATGACATCAAAAATTTTAAAAAATAAAAAACTTTCAACATCATTCATGAATCGAGCACAACGTCTCCGAAATGATTGACGGCCATGGAAAGAGAGGAAGCAACATTATACACGAGCCAAGACGCAAGACCCCCCGAACGAGGGGGCCGAGCAAGCCCAAATAAAAATCAATCTTATACATGACCCGAGGTATAAGACCCCGAGAAAAAATTTAACTGAGAGTGAAAACTCGGACCGAATCTCGCCCGTAACTCCGGGGGAACACTCCCACAGCGAGCCGTCCGAAAATTCACGCATGCGTCATTTTCTTAACCACCAACGGAGCGCCAGAAAAACCTAACAGAAAGCTCCGAAAATGGTCTCAAAATCGCTTCTGACAAGGTCCAAGGACTTACAAATCAAATAGGGTTATTGCGCTACACTGATAGATAGAAAAGGAACGGTCTTACTTTAGATTGTAGACTGCTACGAAAATTCTTAGAATCAAATGTAAGAGCGCGATTTTCAGCGTGACTGTCTCTAAGGCGTCGCAAATGAAAGAGGACAATTATGGCCCAGCGCCTGGTATATATAGGGGAGTAGTCTCGGTCCAAGGCAGTTTCTTTTTAGGGTGGTTTTTAGCGAGTTGTTTTCTGTGCATCCAAATGGATATACAAATGTTGAAGGGGGTTGGTTAGGGATCTCGATATGGATTGAATAATTTCAATTTAACTTAATTCAATACTACAAAGTCTTAAATAAATTTTACCAGAAAATATTCAGTATTGTATGAAATTGTTCTGTCGCTAACACGCTAATGTGTGTTAATTGGTACAAATCTATACACATTCAATATTGATCGTTGGCTCTCTCTCTGTTAAGAGCTTCAGTCTAACAATCGGTCTAACAAGGTCCAAGTCCCACTTTTCTCAACAGCAGTATTTGTATATTTAATTTGCGTCTAGTCACTTTCCTTTGTGTTTATAATCTGAATTTGCTTAGCCAAATTATTGGGCAATGCATTATTTATTTTGATTGTTTATATGATTTGACCACCATTAAAAAAATATTCAAAGTAAATCACTATGCTTGGTTTGTCTTTTGTTTTTTTACTGTCTTTATACAAAGTACTGATATATAGTTGTCAATAAAAAATGAGTTGCAAAATAGTTGTTCACATTCTCATCAGAGAAATCCATAATCATTTTAATATATAAACCATATATATAAATAGTATATACAACCATATTTACAACATAAAAAATATATCATGTTTCATTTTACATAATTGCAATCTCTCAAATAATGAAATGAGTATTCATAGCTTGATGACAAGGCAACTTGTTATTTTTTAAGATGAAAACATTTTAAACAAATGGCACTCAAATTGGAAATAAAGTCAATCCCAAACAGTCATTCACAAATCATCTTAAATAATTAATTACATATATTTGATAATATAGATTTTTCCCTCCACACATCACATTAAAACAAATTACGGCAAGTCATTCGAATTAACATTACAAAACATACAAGCTACGTTTCTTTGATAAACTTCTTGAATAGAAATACAAACATGAGCTTTATATTAAATGTTTTAAATTAAATTATACATAAATGTTTGTTTGTTCTTACATTGCTTTAAATTGTTCTTTTTGGTTATGATAGGCATACTTTGATACTTAATCTTTGATTATTTAATACTGCCCACTTGTCTCTGTTACTGAAGGCGTATTTGATGTACTTACATACAATGCCTTTGGTTGGTATTACTGTTTGAATGGGGTCTGTTTGATTTTCGTAGTGAGAATATTCTTACAAATTTTGTTAACGAAATCTCTATGTTAACCTGTTACCTACTACATTTTGAAACCCCAATAGAGTTTATACTGGACCCACCAGGTTCCTGCGGGTAACAGGTAAAGTTATAAAATCTGTGACTCTGTTAAATACTTTTCAAGCTCTTATTTGGCCAAAATTAAAATGGGATCAGTATTACAAAAACATTCTATAAATTCACAAAACGTTTGTTGGTCCTTTGGTCTATTACTAAGAATGTTCTGTCGCTCCACTAGATTATTTTTGTTGTTGTTTGAAGTTGTTCAAAGCCCTTCTTTGGCAAAAATTCAGACAGAAATTGCAGTGCCATGAATAGTCCGCTACTGCACAAAATTATTATTCAATGCACGCTTCTTTAATCTTCATAGTTTTGGGGCCTGGTTAAGATTTTGTTGATACTTATGTTCTGTGACTCGACAAAAACTTTGTTGTATAAACCTTTGTCTTTGTTCATTGCAAGAAAGTAACGGCACTGCAAAAATTCTTTATGTAAAGCCTTCATAATTCATTTGGAATCACAGCACCACAAATAATCTGAATCTGCTCTTGATAAAACTACTGCTTTCTGGCCACTTTTTGCCCGATATACGACTCTACAAAGTCTTCATTGTTAAAAGCTCCACCACCAGGTAGAGAAGCAGCACCGCAAATAGTTCTGCAACTTCACACAAAATTCACTTCACTTCATCACTCTTTGGCCCAAAGCAGAATGGAAACTCCTCCACAAAAGCTTCTTCGTTCGTTCTTTGGCCCACTGTATGAATAGGATCACAGAGCTGTGTATATCCCATTTTTCAAGCCACCCTACGGCCCGGTTCAGAAGACTGGAATCACACAGCTGTGAATGTTCCATTTCTCCACAATGATCTTCATTTTTCAAGCTGCCCTTTTGCCCAATTTAGATTGGACTCACCGAGCTGCAATGTTTCAACGGTCCACAAAACCGCCATTTTTCAAGCTGCCCTTTGGCCCAATTTAGACTGGAATCGCAGCCCTTGGAATGTTCAGCGTTGGTTCTGGAATTGTTCCGTTCATTTGGGCGTGGGAACCGTGTTCTTCTCTAGCTGCAGTTTGACGCCAGGCACGTTGAAGATTGAAGAACCTGTACAAGTGAAATAAAACAAAATGGAGATATAATGATCGTGGTCCACAAGCGTCTTCTCACAGAATTATCATAGATGTATCATTAGTATTATAATGTATTACATCACATGTATTCATTTATCTGACTGTATTTTTAAAATATTAAATTGTTACGTTTTATCCTAGATATTTTGAACTTGCCACAACAATTTTCAAGGATGGAATAAAATCAATCTCAAGTTCCAAATCCCCTGACTAAATCAAAATAAATGTGCAAAGGAAAGACTGAATGAAATAGCTAATTTTCGTCACCTGTAACATTACCACCATAATCATCATCATCACCATCATCACCATCATCACATCAACTGACAAAGTTACTTACAGGGGGCCATCCAAAGAAGTTTTCAAATACATTAACAAAACAGTAAGGGAATAAATACAGCATAGATATTGGCATAACATGGATGGATTGATTCTGAACTAATCCAATTTTTTTTAATTTTTGAAACATTTTATTGCTCAAATAGTGGTTTTCGTAGTTATATGATATATGCTTTCACATGGTCAGTGATAAAAGTGGATATTCAATTTGTGTGTGTGTGGAGCATTAAAGTCAGACCCCATTCTACCACTGAACATATATCTTTCTCACTTACAATGAGGGAGGTCGAAGATCTTAGGTGGTAGATCTGCAAAGTACTGGGTGGTCATGGCTTCTATCGTTGATATCCTCTTCCTTGGTTCAAGCTAAATTAAAGGGAAAACAAAAACAAATTAGATTCAATGTTGAAAACTCATACATGTATGATGTAACAGACAAAACAACTTAACATTTAGAAATAAATTTGAAAACTAAAGAAAACACAAAATAGATCACCACTTCTCCAAAAACTGAATTACTTGAAAGCAATCTGAATTTCAATAGAACGATTTTATGGTTCATAGTTAAAAATGGTTGTAAGTAATTATAGCATTCATTACCTATTTGTCTGAGGAATATAATATTTATCTCTAAAATAATCATACAAAATCAAAGCTCTCAAACTCTAAGTATTCTATTACAAAATAATATACCTAACCTCTCATGGAATTCAAAACCGATCAAGACTCTGTGTGTATTTGATAGATACAGGCCTACTGCCCTCTTCAGTTCAATGCTGTACATTTTCTTTACCCAAATGGAAAGAGTATTGACATTGATGGAAGGGTATGGACTCACCTGCAGCATATTTGTTAGAAGGTCCTCTGCACCAGGGATGAGCAAGATGCTGAACAAGAAAGAACAAGATATAAAATAACAAAATTAATTAACCATCTCGAATACAAATTATTTTACCAACATGCTACGTAGATGTTTAACCAAAATCATCACCCGGGATATGCAACAAGATGCAAAATAACACAATTAATTTACCATTTCAATATTTATACATTATATTAATTATATTATCAGCATGATACCTAGATGTTTATTTTTGTTTAATTTTAATCATTTCAAAATGTATACATTATATTAATTAAAATTATCAGCATGATACCTAGATGTTTATTTTTGTTTTATTATAATCAATCAGATTGTATTGATTAATTCAATTGTGTTATGATGATGGTAACACTTGTGATGATGATGATGATGAAGAATGTGAAGTAGATAGTCATGATGGTTGTAGTAGTAATAGTGTTGTAATTTGAATGTTGATGATGATGATGTTGATGGTAATGATGATGATGGTGATGATGGTGATGGTGATGATGATGATGATGGTGATAAGGATGAGGATGATGGTGATGATGATGGTGATAAGGATGAGGATGATGATGACGATGTGATGATTATGATTAGGATGATGGTGATGATGATAATGATGGTCTTGGTTGTGAAGCTGAGTGTAATGACGAGGATGATGAACATGATGGTGATGATGTCGGTAAGTTTCTTACCTTGGCACCATTTCACAGAGGAGCCTTGGTTTGTGCATCTTGGTTGCAGCTGCCTTATAGGTGGGTAACCCTGAGACACCTGGCCACGTCCCTTCCGTTGGAGTTCCTAACACCTACAAAGAGATGGAACAAGATATAAAATACTAGAAAATAGCAAGGATATTAATGTAAAGCAACATGACTTTCTTTACCAGGGAAGCTGGGGCCCGTTTCATGGAAGGCTCTTAATTATGTTCGTACATGACCTTGGTATAACTTTGACATATACGGCAACATGTGTTGCATGAAAGCATCTTTGCCATTATACTTCCAACCTTGTCCTTTGTGATTGGAACAAACCAAACGCCATCCGTATGTCCGTAGATCAATCACAGTCTAGTGACAGTTTAGACGGTCTTAGCTAAGAGCTGTTCATGAAACAGGCCCCAGGTTGTCAAACGTTTAGTGAATTAGTGAATTTTGAAAGTGAACAGAATATTCTGGCCCTAATCTCAAATTCTATCTCTTCCTTGCTTGCATCCCATACTCCCAAATCTACCAAAAAGCCCCACTAAACTTCACTTCTTACAACCCATTCAATATGTATTTGATTTTGGTACAACATGCATGCATTCTCTATTGAACCCAGCTTAGCCCAAGTATGTTAGAGATCAGTGCTAAATTGGTTAATATATAAAAGTATAAATAAACCATTAAAGTCAATGGATAATTGCACACTTGTCGCCAGAAGCCAGAGATGTGTGACAGGAAAAAAACTGAGAGTTTTCTTCATGCAGGTAGGCACAAAAGCCACATTTAACAAAGAGGTTTAACATCAGAAAATGTGATATCCCCCACCCACAGGTTAGAGAAAAACAGGAAGCCCAGTCATAATTCCCGGCAGCCTACCTTGAAAATCTTCTCCAGCTGGTCAGGGGCGTCCTTGAGTCCCGGGAACGCTGGCTGCCCTGAGAGCATCTCCAGAAAGATACATCCGACACCCCTGGAAGAGGGAAAAGAAAAGATAAAAAAAGTTATAACTTTAATAGAAAACAAAATATCCTCTTTGTTTATTCTCCCAAACAGTTTGAAATTCCCTCTATGAATATCTTTTTTGATGATCTTTTCCAGCTGTATTTGGTGTCCTCGAGTCCCGGGAACAATGGCTGCCCTGAGAGCATCTCTAGGAAGATACAGCCTTCACCCCTGGAAGATGTAAAGAAAAGGGGGACAATTGTAATAAAAAGCCTTATCGTTATACGTAAGAGATTAACAAATGCCCATTTGCCCATTATGACTTATTAACATCCAATTCTTAAGCTGTCCCCAAAGAATCTCCAGGAAGATACATCCTGCACCCCTGGAATGAGGGATGATGGATGGTAAAACAAAACTGCTGATTTTTTTTTTTTATTCTACTTCATGAAAACCTTTTTCAGTTTAATTGTTATTTTTTGGTTTAGGGAACCCTTGAGCATCTCTACACCTCTGTGATGAGGAACAAAGAAAGGTGTATAACATTACGATGCAAACAAATTAACATCAATGTGGGCGTCTTTTGGTCCAGGGAGCCCAGACCATCCCTAACGCACCTCCAGGAAGAAACGACCAACACACTTGGGAAGAGGACCCCAGAAGGTAAACTTTTTTTTTATAACCATCATAACATCTTTTCACTTTGTAGATTCATAACAAGAGTATCTTCAACTCACACTCATGAGAAGGCAACAGACAAAAGAAAGGATGACTAACTTCAGTAACTTTCCGCCTTGTTCACAAACTCCCTTTGCTAGTTCATCCACAGGAACTGGGGCACAATGAAAGGTTAAATGTAAGTACACTTGATTCAACTTCTAGAAATTTTACTTTACAGGCTCACAAATTCATGACAAAGGGTACAGACAATAACAACAATCAAATTGTGGTAATTTTCCACTTCATACTCAAACTCACTGTGCTACTTTGATCAACTGGAAAAGGGGCCATAACAAAAGGTTTTAAGTTATATATATTGTCAGACTACAATAATAAACTCTTCAATTTTAGAACAGCACATTCATGAAGAGGTATTAACATAGTTATAAGGTATTGATTTGGAGTATCATTTTCAGAAGAAAATAATATCCTGAAAATCTGTATTAACTGCTTGCATGAACTTGTAATTTGAAACCATACACATGTGTATTCTTATATATTAATCCAACTCTACATATTCAAGTTGTCATAGTTTAAGAAGAAAAACAAACATTTAGGGATTGGCATGTCATTGGCTTGTAATCTGTCAATCATTTCCTGAACACCAGACAAAAAGGAACATGTTTGTCATACTAAAGAAAAACAAAGACAGGTAACAACATGATTATATTGCCAAGTGATCGGTATGGGATATTAAGACATTTCTTCATAGATAATGCTATTCCCATAGAATCAATACAGGGTAAACAGTCTTTCAGCATACAATGGGATAATAAGAATTGTGTATGGTTAAACCATCGGATATTATTTGATTGTGGTATAGCATGCTTTCCCCACAGACCACAGCCCGAGTATTTTGGGGAACTAGTCCTGAATTTAACCCGTTCCCTACAAGTTTCTGAAATCTCCATAGACTTTGTACACAACTCACTGGGTTCCCATAGTCAGCGGGTTAATAAATCCAATGAAGACTATTTCATTGTGGTATAACATGCATTATCCATTGACCACAACCAGAGTATTTTGGGGACAAGTCCTGGGGGTGTTTCACAAAGATCCTAAGTTGAACTTAACTCTAAGTTGGACTTAAACATTATGGAAAGCCATTAGTTTCTTTGAAACAATTTTGTAAAATTTATCTTAAAAGGCTTAAAATGTTGATTCAAACCATTGATATTTCCTAATATCAAGGGTATTTCATGTTCTTGATGTACAATTTATGAAAAGTCTAAATATACTTGCATTTTTGCATATGAATATATTCTATTCCAAGGCTACAAATGGCTTTCCATAATGTTTAAGTCCAACTTAGAGTTAAGTTCATACTTAAGATCTTTGTGTAACACCCCCCTGAATGGGTTAACATCACCGCAGACAGGTTACATCATGTTCATGTAATTTTGACAATGTTGACGAGTGAGATGTATGTGTACATGTACGTAATAACAAATCATAACAAACAATGGACATTCTATACAAGGAGGTTAATGAAGTAAAAAATATATTAAAAGTTTACCTATTTGCTCTAAAGTCTGTTTAAGAGTATTTATTTTTGTCCCTTGAACCTCTATCAAATGTTTCTTTATTCAACAAATCTTCAAAGGAAGTCCTATGAACTTTTATTACAATTTATCATCAGATTAGGGCTATTAAATATTAACTTCCACTGGTGACAGGGGGGATATCCTTCCAAGTTTCTTCTTAGAGATTATAAAGTGGACAACGTGCTTGACCACATCCCAAACCTTCATTCAGATTTATATATTTTTGTGACTAATAAAAAATAAAATGCAGTAGTTGCCAAGCGTTAAGAACAATTTAATGAGTATGATAAGTATGTTGGGCCTCGGAATAGAATGTCTAGATTGATGGCACAATATAAATGCTTGTCTATTATTATTATCTTCTGTATTTAATTGAAGCTTGAAACTTGTTTTCACCTTGAAACTAACTAATACTATTGAGATATCGGTAGTGTTATAATTTGTATATCTTTTATTGAAATTAAATCGAAGTGGCTGATAAAATCACACCATATTTTGGGCCCAAAGCCAGAAGTTAAAACTCAAATACCTTACAATAGAAAAGACTATAAAAAGATACATTACCAGCATAATGGTATAGAAATTGAATTCACAGACCATGTAGTCAGCGATTTCAAACAAAGTGCTACATCATGAAGGGGGAAGCTCTGTGACACTCTACTCTCACCGCAAATGAATCATGTTTCTGTGTCCCAGAGACAGATCACCAAGCTCTCGTAAATTATTAAGAAGTGAGTTGATTTTGTCCCAAAATGGCCTGATTTTGGCCTAAAAATGGTCCTCATTTTCCATACAAATAATCTTTAAAAAAATGCTTCATCATGAAGGGGGAAAGCTCCGTGGCACTCTCACCGCAAATGAATCATGTTTCAGCAGTCCCAGAGACAGATCACCAAGCTCTCATATTTCACCCCAAGACGCAAGGACATGGTGACAAACCTGGTATGGCGATTTATCTTATTCTTGTTCTCTTCTTTAAAAAGAGGGTTAAATTGATGAACCCCCCCCCCCCCCCCACATTACAAAGTGCTTTTATCATCAAAGTAAGGGAACTTTTTTTTCAGCCAATGACGTGAGAACATGACAAACTGCCACATTACAAAGTGCTTCTATCATCGATGTAAGGGAACATTTTTTTTTCTTCAGCCAATGAGAGGGGGGCTGAGATTACTCAAACTTCTGTCTTCAAAACGATTAAAAAGGGAGCTGATTTTGTCCCGCAAATGGGTTAATTTTACCTACAAATAAGTTGTTTTTCGCTGAATATGTGAAGTGCTTTTTGCCTGATTATTGTTGTTCTCAAAACCTAGGGCTACCCAAGCCTACACCCCCTCCCCCTCTTTCCCCATCTGATATCGCATCATGTATATCAAATGCACTTCACTTTTGATGCATCCATAATCGATACACCTGTTTCAGTACACCTGGTGAGCCTGATTCTGAGGCCCCTGTACTTGGAGAGACAGATGCTTAGCCTCTTGGCCTGGATAGGGATCCAATCAAGTATCATTTTTACATTCTTAATTTCTTTGATACCCCTTAGCTTAGTTTACATATGCTAATTCGAATTTGGATCATAGGGCTAAATACTACAACATAAAAAATTGCCTTTAACCCCATGACTACAGGAACCGGGTGGGTCGTGTACAAAGTCTATGGGGATTTCAGAAACTCGAAGGGAACGGGTTAATAGTCTCTGAGTTTGGTTATTTGGGTAAAGCATTTAGTACCTACAACATAGTCAACCCTAGTTGGCAACTAAAATTGTCTCTTGTTACACTAAAATAGATTCACATTAGAATCAGGCTTTTAGCTAGTGAAGTTTCATCAATATGGGCCCATTCAGGTAATGTTTACGGGTATGACCCACAAGCGATGAAGCATTGCGGCGTATTAATCATGCGTAACGAAAACCGCATCTTGACAAATCAAATTATCCAATCAATTCCCACCGGCCGCCTCGTCATTTGTCAACTCACTTCCTATTGGAACCCAATAGACTATCCCCCGCAACTTAAAGACAGTTATAGGCCCTCAGCTAGAAACAAAGGAGAAAAGAGGGATGCATGTTCCTCAATCTTTTGTCTTTTTCTCCTTTTCAAATGTTTTTCTTTTTGTGTTACTCTGCCTTTATTTTATATACTACAATCAAAAAGATTAAAGTGACCAAATATTTATTAAAGTGTGAACTAATAGAGCAACTGCAACATTGTATTTTACACATTCGCACATCATCAAGATAACGAGGAGACAACATTATTGACTTGTGATTAACACCTTTAAGGCTTGAGTCCGTGTTATATCAGACTGTGGTCTTATGAAAATGCCTGTTACGCTAAATTCAAACTGTTTCTAACAGATTAAACTCAACATAAGTATGTGCACAATGAGAGCAACTGCATCATTGTTTTTTTATATATTCGCACATTTTCAGGGCCATCGTAAGATAACGAGACACCTTTTTTGACAAGCAAGTTAGTCTAGGACAGGTGCCGAAAATACACGGGCTGTGTGCTATGGAGAACGCCTGTTACGCAAAATTACAAATTGTTTCCAATGGGCTTAGAGTGACTCAGAATATATAAGCGCGAACAAGCCATTAAACTATGAACGCAGCATTTGTGTCACATTCACACATCATCAAGGATATCGCAAGATAATGAGGCGACAACTTCTTGACTTGCAATTAATCCATTTAGGACAGGACAGAGTCTGAATAAAGTCTCATAAAAATGCCTGTTGCACCAAATGGAAACAAGCCATTAGAATATGAACAGCAGTGCTTGCTTGTGTCATATTGACACATTATGAAGGACATCGCAAGATAATGAGGCCGACAAAATTCTTGACTTGTATGAGATCAGGACAACAAACACCTGCTTAGAGATTTGGACAATGATGTTAATCATGTTCTGACATCCTTAATTGGATTTAAAGGCCCTGGAGCATATCTGACAGTTAAGGACAAATTAAGATTGTGTTTAACCAGCTTTCTACTAGATTTTGACATCCCCATAATATGGTGTACCATGTATTAACACTATACATCATATGCAAGGGGTTAATACACCAATTACCTACTTTCTTATACGTGAATCATGTATCCTGTGCAACACAATGTGAAATAAAGGTACACGTATAGTCATGGATTAGATTTTTTTTTTTTGCACCTGAAAATCATAATTTTAAAAGCATCAATGTGACATTCATAACATGCATGTTCTAGAGTTTCTTATAATGAATGCATTCTGTGCAGCACGATATGAATTAAACGTAGCTCTAAAGTCATGGACTAGATTTTTTGTGTGTCTTTTTTGCACCTGAAGATATTAATTCTAAAAGCGTCAATGAGTGGTGCTCACATGGAGAGTAAAAATAGTGAATTAAACATAGCTCTAAAGTCATGGATTACATTTTTTTTTTTGGTTGCACCTGAAAATCTTAATTTTAAAAGCGTCAATGTGACATTTATACCATACACGTTCTAGAGTTTCTTATCATGAATGCATTCTGTGCAACACGATATTAATTAAACGTAGCTCTAAAGTCATGGACTAGATTTTTGTTTTGTCTTTTTTGCACCTGAAGATCTTAATTCTAAAAGCGTCAATGAGTGGTGCTCACATGGAGAGTAAAAATAGTGAATTAAACATAGCTCTAAAGTCATGGATTACTTTTTTCTCTTTGTTGCACCTGAAAGATCTTAATTTTAAAAGCGTCAATGTGACCTGTATAACATGCATGTTCTAGAGTTTCTTTATACTCATTGGTGCTCACAGGGAGAGCAAAAGTAGCTGTAAAAGGATCACCTCGGTTCTGCAACACATTGCGACTAATCCACCATATCCGCTCAGGATATGCAGTTAATCTCAGAGTGAAAACAAAATCCTTAGTTTAGAAAAATAGCAAGATATTTTCTCACTTTCAATCAATTTGGTCGCATGGTGATGTGCCTAGCAAACTTACAAACTTTCAACTTTACAGGAACTGAAGCTAATCATCTTAATACTAGTTTATTCAGAAAGGTTTAAACTTGAGATATATTCACATTATAGAACGATTAAGGTCACATTTCTAAATGTCCCAACAAACTTCAAATTCTATTTGTGAATTCACTACTAAAGGAACTATTGGGTATGTTTGCCTTTAAGAAGTAATGTTTTATTTACAACTGTAAATGTAATACGTTCACACTTTTAATCTAAACTCAGGACTTGCACCCAATCCAGTAAGATTCCAGTCATATGACACTGCTCCAACCAAAATGTTAACATATTAAACAAAACTTGGATGTATGAATTTCAGTTTTGATGCTTGAACGGATTTAGGGATTTAGAGATTATGCAAAGTCTCCAGTAATGTTGTTCTGGCGAGTAGACTTCCTTCGCTTGTCTAATTAAGGGTTTCCATCCAGTTAGCGGAACAAACATGATCCAATTTATTATACCAATTCAAAAGCCAACTGTATAGACAAACAAGGAAGCCCCCCCCCAATCTTAACCATGAAGGAAATGGGGAGATTATATTATACTAACTTCCATTAAGTTCGTTGCTAAGCACATATTCCTCTCACCATCAAAACAAGAATGTTAATTTTGTTTTCAAAAGTGTTAGAATCTATAATTTAACTTCCAATAGTCCTTCTTGTAACCTGTTAAGATGATAAATATCAAAATAATATTGGTCTTCAAATGGTTCAGAGCAACTTGACTACAGACACATACTTATTGGAAATGTTCAATGAAACCAATCATTCACACATTTATAATTGGTTCTGACTTTTTGTTTAGATAATGTTAATGTTGTTTTTGAAGGTGTTATAATCTATTTTTAACCTTGTATTTGCCCTGGTTTTAACCCATTTAGGACTTTGTCTAAGATATGTCAAAATGTCAGGCTTGGGTTTTTAGATGAAGAATCAAAACATTCAGCAAGCTCATAATTAGTACTAAGAATGTTCAGTGAAACCAATCATTCACACATTTTATAATTGCTTCTGACTTTTCAATTAGAGAATGCTAATTTTGTTTGCAAACTGTTTTTAAATCTATTTTTAAATATCTTAACCAGTTTAGGACAATGTTACGTAAAAGAGGACTGGGATTTGTGCAGAGTGTTTGTACTTTCAGAATCAAGTGGTTTTATATTGGTTAACCCCTTGGATACAGGAACCCGGTGGGCTACGTACAATGTATATGTGGATTTCAGAATCTCAAATGAGAGGGTTACAAACATATCATATACTGCCAATGTTAAGTGAAACCAATCATTCCTACACCTATAATTGATTTTGACTTATTAATTAAAGCGTTTGTTGACTAAACCACCAACGTTGTGACCTTGGTTAGGTAATAAAGGATGGTAGGTCTAAAGCAGAATAAGGTCTTATCTAAATAAATCTTACCTGAATTCACAAAGATTCTAAGTTGAATTTAACTCTAAGTTGGACCTAACAATTATGGAAAGCCATTTGTAATCTTGGAATAAAACATATTCAAATGCCAAAAAAAATACAAGTATTTGAGAATTCCCCCCCCCCCAAAAAAAATATATCAATTATTTCAAGGCTCTTTGATAATAACAATTAATATAACTGATTTTATCAAACTTTATGCCATTTCTGTTTCAACAATTTCACAAAGAAACTAACAGCTCTCCATAATTGTTAGGTCCAACTTAGAGTTAAGTTCAACTTGTTTAATTGGTCTCTGTTTAGTTGGCACGATTGTTTACAAATATCTCTTTTTAAAAATGTACTTACCAGATATCGAGCTGTGTTGAGTAGTCTGTTGAGCCCATAAGTACGTCAGGTGGCCTGTACCATAACGTCACAACTTCATGCGAGTATGTCCTGCTCGGTATTGACTTGGCTCGGGCTAGACCTGTGAGATAAATAAAGTGAGAAAGAACTTCAAAATATGGATGAAAGAGTTATAAAATAACTGCAAACTGTAGTATAATGCCACAACTCGGTGGTACTCTGTCCGGCTTGGTATCGACTTGGCTCGCACTAGACCTGTGAAATGAATTGAGGAAGAAAACAATTTTTTTTTTAAATATGGATGAGAAAGATAAACAAACTGCCAATGCAACTAGGTGCTCCATATGTGTGCTACATCAATGCAAGAAGTGGATTGTATCACCTGTTTGCAGTATAACGTCATAACTTAGAGGTACTGCTTCTAACTTGTTATTGGCTTGGCTCGGGCTAAATCTTGAAAGTAAAGGAAAATGTTAAAAGAAGTTCATCAAAATAAAGAGTGTATTAAATAAAACAGATACAAATCAATTGGGAAATGATTTGGCTCTTGTTACACAAGAGATCTTTTGTGAATAAAGAAAAATTACAAAAATGCTACAAAAAGTATGATGGAATCAAAACAAAATTGAGGAACTAAGTTTCAACTCTAACTGGGTATTGGCTCTACTGGTGATCACAAATGTGGAATCAAAACAACAAGTTGGCTTTATATGCAGATTCACATGTATATAATTGGCATGGGGGGAAAAGGAAAAGAAGGTAAAATAATTAAGAAGTGACACAAACATTTAACTTGGATTCAGTCAAAATATAACTGTACTTATAAGTTCATCTTTAATGAAAATTGGGACAAATTGGCACCCAAAAAAAGTTCACAGCAAATTATCATTTATACAATCCTGTTTATTGAAGTAATTTTTGAAAAAATGCCCTCAATAGTAATCAACATCTTTAAAAGTACAACTTACCGAAATCTGCAAGCTTGAGTTCTCCGACCTCGCTTATGAGCAGATTCTGGGGCTTGAGGTCTCGATGGAGGATCTTTCTTCTGTGACAGTACGACAGCCCCCTTATTAGCTGGAACAGGAACAGTCTGACGTTGTTTGGGTTCAGCCCCCCTGGATGCCTCTCTAGGTACGTACTCAGGTCCGTGTGCTATGGTGGAGTAAAAGAGACATAAACAAAATGGATTAAATAGAGTAAAAGAGGCAAAAACAAATCGCTTGAATATAAGAAGTTTGCTATATGACAGTACGACAGTCCCCGTATTAGTTGGAACAGGAACAGTTTGACGTTGTTTGGGTTCAGCCCCCCTGGATGCCTCTCTAGGTACGTACTCAGGTCTGTGTGCTATGGTGGAGGAAAAGAGGCAAACAAAAGTTGAAGAAGATAAAGTTTGAAAATGTTAAATAACGACAGCCCCCTTGTGAAGTTGAATGTCCAAAGAGGAACAGTTTGATGTTGTTTGGGTTCAGCCCACGTACTGGATGCCTCTCTAGGTATACTCAGGTCCGTGTGCTATGGTGAAGGAAAATAACAAAGCAAACAGTTTAAGAAGAAAAAGAGATAAACATGCATCTGTTATATTCATAATCAAGTCTTCATGTACTATGCCTTTCTAGGTATGTACTCGGGTCTGTGTGCTATGGTGGAGTAAAAAAAAAAAAACATTTTAAGAAGAAAAAGAGACAAACATGCATTTGTTATATACATATTCAGACTTCATGTACATTTACATGTTTTTTTGACTAACAGAATCATTCAGTTTGTTAAAAACATAACCCAAAACTTAGTGATACATAACCATTTATGGGCAAACCCAAGTAAAGAAGACATATTTGGGATAGCATCCAATCCATATTGGCACTGAAACTAAAACTTCTCAAATTACTTTCTTGGCCAAAACAAATTCCTTGGCTAGACCTGTTATGATCTTTATTGCAGCTTCATTGATGGGACAGATTAAATGTTTCTGGTTTTATTGCGTCATTGGAACAAAACCAATTAGAAAAAGATGTATATACTGTATCAATTGAGCCAAATTGCCCAATTTCTATGTCATTGAGAGGTTTCATAATATCTCTCTAGTCTATATTAATATCTAATTTAAATATTTCACACTTATTTCCTCCAGCACATCATATTTGTTTGCTATATATTATATTTTGCTTTAATAATTGGTGAGAATAGTCCAGCGTTAATTATAATAGAGCACTGAAGTAAGTCTTCCTAGATAGAAAATCTTCCTACTGTTAAATCAATGATCAATAGTAACAAAATAAATGAATAAATAAAGACAAAAAATGGGGAGAGATACAGACATTTGTATTTTTTTTTTCAGGAGGATCACGGAGGACAAAAGGAGTTTCCTGTCTACTGGGAACACGGGATGTGCAAGGACAAAAGTATAACTATTTCTGATTCAGCATTTAATGTAATATTGATTATGCCATGATATGAACAGGGAGAAACCCTGAATAAAAGATGCTCTCGATCAAATAAGATCAATAAGAGGAATCGTAAGCGACAATTTTAGCAAAATAAGCCATAAAATAAGAAAATTCAGATTGCTGGTTTGCTGTGTAAGACTTTGCTTTTTCCTCTTTTTTTTGGTACTGTAAATCGCGCACTTCTCCTATGTTTAGTAATTATTGACCAATTTGCCTCCATTTTTCAGTGATGAATTTTCATGTTCTTTTCTTTTATAAAAATCATTTGTTCTTTGGTTAAATTATCTTCCTTGGTAGGTGATAAACAAATTTGTATTAACTTATAAATCATTCATTTTGTATATTCTATAATTACTGTGTTTTACTTTGTTATATGTTAAAATGCTTACATTGTAAACCGACTTGTTTTCAGACTTTTTTACTCAGTAATGTTTTAATAAACCAAACTTGAACTGAATTGAATTTAACAAATTGATTACACCCCCTTTTTAAGATAAGTTGAGAAAGTAAACAACTCACCACATATTCAAAGATGAATGAGAGGGTTGTCTTGGTGTGGATGATGTCGTGAAGGCAGACGATGTTTGCGTGTTTGAGGTCTTTAAGTAACGACGCCTCCCTGATCGCTGTGAACGGTGTCCCCTCGTCCTGTTGTAGTCTGATCTCCTTTAATGCCACAACCTGCCCATTCACACTGTTAAAAAAAATGTGATATTAAATATTAGAAACATGATGTTATCATCTTTGGAGGTAAGAATAGACAGATGATGCTACTTGACCATGAAGCATGAAGTTATATAAAGGCGTCTTAAAGGGATCTAGTAACTTTGTTGGCATGTGCAAAAAGTGATGAATGGTTGATGCAATGTATAGTGCTGTTATCTCATATGTCCACAGAGTATTGTGTGAACATTTTCAAGTCAAATGGACATTGCATGGCCAAGTAATGAGCGAAAATGCAAAGTGATAGTGGGTGATATTCACTAACTCACTGCATTCACTTTGTACAGGGATGAAAAACTCACCCGGAGTTTTTCTTATCTGAATACTTTGATCGTACATATCTTTGTAACGAAAGGGAAATTTGAAAAACCGAAACCTGTCCCATGATTTTATTGTTAATACGAATACAACAAGGTATGAGGGAACCGCTAGAATTAAAATTTTATTTTGAGGATTTGGACAATGTTACTAAGTCCCTTTAAAAGTAGCAGTTCTTAAAACTTTTTTCAAACAAATTTAAACATAAATAAAACAAAATTAATGTTTCGTAATGTTAATTTCTAGGTCCCTAGTACCCTCTCCTCCCTCTATCTCTTCACACTTGATACAAATATAAGTCAGGTCCATTATATGTCCACTCACATGGAAGCTCAAAGACGCTATTCATTATCTACCGCGGTCATAGGATAAACTAAATTAATAACGCAATGTAATTACTCATGAATAATGGACAATAATTACTCATACATAATGAATCATAACAACCAATTAATAACATCTCACAACCACATATCAATAATGAATTGTGTTTTGATGAGAGACTGACCCACTAATTATGTACAACATTAATAAGTCCTCTCCTAATAGGGCTGATATTCTTTATTATACAATCTATTTTACCCAATTAATTATCTTGTATAAATATTGACTTTTGAAGGAACTACAAGATCAAGTTGGGAGGGCGTCATAAATAAATCACTTAGCAGTGTCATATCTCATAACCAGGTGGGTTCTTTTGTGAACGCAACGCTCACACAGAGAGAGTATGTAGCTACATAACATTGCTTTAACACCAAGTGAGTGACCAATTAGCAATAAATCATGAATAAAAGTGGCATAGTGTGGTTTGACTGATTGGTCCACAAGGCATTGTGATCAATGCCAGTGATCATTATCATCTTCATCATAATCACCATCACCAACATCATCATTATCATCATTTTCAGCATCATTCACCATCATCATCATCACCACCATCATCCTCATCATCAACTAACCTGCTGACTGCTTTGTAGACCTTTGCGTAGGAGCCTTCTCCTAGAGGGGATAGCTTCTTGTATGACTCGATCTTACCAAACGGAGAACAGGACTGCATGGGAGAAACAGAGAAACAAGAACAAAATAAAATCGGGTTAATCATCATTGTGTGTCTGAAGATTACAAAGAGAATGGAAGGAGAATACAATTGAGAAAGTTATAAGTTTTCAATGTTTTTCAACACTAATAGAGAACAAGGTTGCAGAATAAAACTGACACAAACAATATAAGATATCAACAGGATTGTATGTAAAAATATTAAATAAAGATATTGTTATATGTTATACAAGAAGACATGACGTGTACGTGTTGGTACGTATGTATGTTTTCTTGACTGAATATCCAAACACACATTTTGTAACATAAACGTTTAATTCATTCCAGTTTACTAATTAATTACACATGTCAGTTTATAGATGGAAACAAGAATCATTAACTCCACCCACTCCAATAATTAACATCAATAATCCGTTTGAGTTTTATATCCTGTACTCTTATCCCACGTTTAATTCACCAAATTGACTCATTAATTTGAATTAACAGGCACCCACTCCGATGATTAATTTCAATAATCATATATTGAGTTTCATATCCTTTATTCTCAACTAACAATTAATTAAGAAAAACAAATTGTGATGTGTGGTTAATCAAATGGTTATAAAGAAATGGACATAAGGGAAATTTGTTTCCAGAGGGTTTTTTTTTTGGGGGGGGGGGGGGGGGGCGCCCAAGGTCCTTTTTTAGTATTTGGAACTACTATTTTGTATTAATGTTGTTGTTTGTTTGATAAGAAAACCAAATCTATTTATGTATTCATTTATTTAATTTCATTTGTATTTATCCATTGATTGATTGATTGATTTTTTTTTTTTTTTTTTTTTTGGGGGGGGGGGGGGGGGGGTGCAGGCCCCTTAGCCCCAACCTTGTATACTTATATGAAAAGATACAGGATAGGAAAGGGTGGATGTGGAATCAGGAAACGCTAGTCATATGACCAAGAGCGGGTGGCTTAGCTTTGCAAACAACTGCTTTAAACAATGATCCAATCACTCCAATTAATTACTTTCAATAATCATATCCTTTCGGTATGTTATTTGGTAATGAATGTTTTAGGGGGTTACCCAATGGCTATAAAGCATTCAAAGTTTACACGAAGGGATGTACAGTCTATCAATTAGGAAATGCTTATCATATAATTACCAATCGACTTTTGATTACCAATCGACTTTTGATTAAGAGTTACAAGTTTAATTAAACTTACAAAGGACTAATTGTCTTGAACCGACACCCACCCACCCACTCCAG
This sequence comes from Echinarachnius parma, assembly GCA_037951105.1. Classification (NCBI taxonomy): domain Eukaryota; kingdom Metazoa; phylum Echinodermata; class Echinoidea; order Clypeasteroida; family Echinarachniidae; genus Echinarachnius; species Echinarachnius parma. The sequence goes on from JBAMJV010001442.1 coordinate 108,908, forward strand.
GAATTAAGTACATGTGTTTAACCACTTTTAGTTTCATATCCTTTCTTGCCAATTCAAACGTAATTCAGAAGGGAAAAGGGAGGTGTTAACATACAGGTACTAATGCATGGTAAAAACCTGTCTTAAGAACACCTATCAACTAACTAAAGAGTTATAAATCTCTCCTTTCTGTACCTTCTATTACAGAAGCTGATCTCACTTTTGAGTGAAATCTTCCAAGAACAAACTATCTATTCTGGGAAACAATAAACTAATGTGTGATTATTTTTGTAGGTTTTGCTTGTTAGATAAACTTAATTTAAAAATAGCAAATGATAGACACCAAGACTATGCATCGTCTTGGGATTCAAGAATCATCCACAAAGAGGGAATGAATTGTTTGCATGATGAAGATTGCTAAACAAAGAAAAAATCACTTATCATAAAAGAAGAAATAGTAGACAAAGAGAAGATGTATTGTTTGAAGTCAGACAACTTTCTTTGTTACAAAAAGAAATATATTTAATAAGAACAGATGTTAGGGTTTAACTTCTCAAAACAAAGGAATACACATGCATCCATTGCAGGATATATGTTGCGCCTGATGGATCACTAAGGAATGTAGAGGAAAAAGTAACAATTTAGCAGCATAAGTGAACATCTGGTGAAGATAGGCATCGCTAGAGAAAAATCTGTTGTTTCCTGTTTTAATATTAATCAAAGTTCTTCAAAATGTTCTATGAAACGTGTCAGGCATTTGTTACAAAAAGGAACGCAGGAAATTGCAATCGTGGCAGAATAACTAAACATCTGGTGGAGGTATAGGTAGCGCTGGACAAAAAATCTGTCGTTTCCTGTTTCCAAATACAAACTTTTTTTCTTCTAAAAAATAGTTTTATACAATATGTCTAAAAATGGCCATTATTGGCTAATAGGACAAATAATAAAAAATGATAATGGTGGCTACTTATAGCGCACATTCCGTCTTAAACCCAATAAATACATTCAACCAATTCTTGACCATTTCACAATCACAATGTGAAAGGGGGAAATAATGCTGCACCCTTTCTTGCTCATTTCCAAGCATTACTTGACTGTTACAGAAATTATATTTGCAACTCACGATGTGAAAGGGGGAAATAAATACTCTAACAATAATACACAGCTGATATGATTGCTATCTGTTGCATAAAGGAAACTCGCAAAAAATTAATAATTTCTGTTTTGCATCAGGCATGACTACAACAACTTTGCAAATCCTGTCATACAAACTTAGCAGCAAGGTTGAGTCCCTAAGGACTTAATACTTATTCAAAAATAACCTCCACAATTCAGTTGGGATGTACCATTAGGTACTAGAGGGGAAGTTTACAACTTCTAAGTTCTATTCCAGAGGGATAGCAAAGAGTGGATATTGTACAGGAAGGCGTGTATTTATATACGAGAAATGAAGCATTATAGCTAAAGATAATGAACACATCCAGGGAAATTGTTTAGAAGGAGTGCATTTGTATGTACTGTATGTGTGTGTGTGTGTACCTGGATAAACAACAAAAAACATGGGCCAAGAGCTAAAAATAATAAACATGTACCCATACAAGTGTTCTCTTCCGCAGTCCTTAAAACTATGGCTGATTTGATCCTCTTAAAATCAGGTGAGCGATTTAAACTTTCAAGAACATGAAATCCCACAATTCATCTGGGATGTACCATTAGGCATTAGAAGGGAAGTAAATACAACTTATATTCCAGAGGGATAAGAAAAGTGTAGTATTATTCGGAAGGTGGGGCGCCAGATTTGAAAAATAAATTAGTACACAGGAAATTTTTCATTTTGGGGAGGGAGGAGGGGGGGGGGGGGGGGGGGGGGAGTTGTAGTACGTTTATAAACAAGAAACAAGCGCTAAAAGCTAAAAATAATAAACATGTAGCGATACAAGCTTTCTTTTCCGTAACTCAATTCCGTAATTGTACAGTTGACGGTAATTTGATCCACAACACATCAGCACATGACCAACAAATACAAAATTAACACATAACTTTCAACAATGAAAGTGAAAAGTGAGACATCTTAGATTGTTCAAGAATATACTTTAATTTTGGGGAAAAAAGTTTTTGGAGTCAATGGAAATAGATTCCTTTTCTTGTAAACTTAATTATTATTCTTATCAACCCCTCCGATCTAAAACATGCAATAACTCATTAAAAAGGATCTTTGTTTTTGGTCTCTGTATGCCTAATTACTACTTTGGTTATCTCTTTCCATCTAAAACATGGTACAACTTCCTTTGACTATTAACAAGTCATAAGATCATTAATGTAGCAACATTTCTTAAACAGAATCAGGTGTTTTCCGGACCATTTAGCCACTGGAAGGAAACATTTAATGTGTACACCTCTCACCAAAATAACTTACTCTTTAAGAACCAGTTATTGCTCTGAATAAAAGCACTGGTTGAATTGAACTAAATTTAACAATCTAAAATAAGACATGAATGAATGAAAATTATGTTGAACCCCTCTCTATTTCTTTACTCTTTAATACTCTAATCTACATTTCTAAAGCGCCAAGAGGCTTGTTTGCATTAAGCGCTATATAAATTTGTCATATCATTATTATTTTGTATTATTTTGGCAAGCACTCGTAATATAAATGAGCATTTAATGTCCGCACCTCTCAGCACAATAACAAGAGTTATTTATGTTCAACCCCCTTCCTTTCCTAGCCACTGCTTAGATATTATCAACACATGTTGAGATATGAATGAATTGAACTCACAGTATCGGATATCATGATATGAAGAACGATATCACAATAAAATACAGACTATGAAAACATGGCCTTGTATGTATGTAATAATGTTAAATGTATCTGTTCCTACTTTTTTCCAAAATAGAAACAACATTCACTTGCATTACAATATCTCACACACTTTCTACACAAATTATTCACATTGAAATAGGAGTTCATTAACTTCTAGATCTATTCATACAATGACAATGATATAAATGACAAAATTAGTTATCAGATCAAATGCTGCTCCAAGATACTGTTAGTACGATATCATTGTCCATGTTATCACAACATTATGTTGTGATGTCCGATACTGTAAGTTCAGTCATGCTATTGCTGGTCTTCACATTTGTACAACTTTTCCAAAGAATGTTCACATCTGGGGAGTTACAACCAGGGTAATACCACAAACACCATATAGAGCCATGCTTTGATGTGCACTAAATAAGAATGGCATATTCTCTAAATTATTACACTTGTAGCATTTGAAGAGGTTAGACCTTTAATGAGAGAAGTTACAGGATGAGTGAATTTCATCAATTAGTTTTCCTTTCCCAAAATGACATTGATAAACAAGTAAATCCAACATGACAATCATTATTGTTATAAACCACCTAAAGAGGCCCCAGCTATAAACGACCCCCAACATCTAAGTTCAATGCAACTTAAAATCAATGACATTTCATTGTCAAAACTGGGGACCTGGGAATGAGCATATTATCTTTTGATTGTTAGCAGGTCATACAAGTACAATTGTTAAACATCCTTAAATCAGTCAGCAGTCAATATATTGCCAATTTCATCTTCTGTCAGTCACTTATTGTTCATAGGCCAATCAATACAATGAATATTACCGTGCAGGTTTGATAAGTCACCGTCAAATGCATTCCTTCTGTCACAAAGAGAATATATATGTTTCAAATTACTTAAAACTTACAATACATCTAAAATGATAAATAACTCTTGTCATTCACTTCCTTTTCAGTCACTTTGATATATTTAATCAAATTCTATTTCAGACAAAAATAGAATATTGACACAAAGAAACTCACTGAGTAGGCATTATTTATTTATAAGCCTATGAAATGATTCCATTTTAAGGTAATTTTTCCTTCCAGTTATAATTCTGACAATTACCTATTGTAACAAACACTTTGGTAAAGCAATCACAAATTCAAAATGTGAATCATATTTTCATCTCATATAACTTGAAACCTATTCAAAGGACCATCATTTTATTTGTTATTGAATGTTCCTATCAGTTAGACATAATTTTAGGGAGAAAATAGAATAAAATTATATTCCTGTGACTTGAATGAATCAACCATCAATCATATCTAAAATACAATTCTTAAAATTACTAAGATATTGACAAGCCCTCATCCTATTATCAAATACCTTTTTACCACAACACTGAGTATCTATATTGTTTAAGAAAAAAAGACTTATTCTTATTTATTCATGATAAAAAGAATATTCATACATTAAGTAATGTACCAATATCAAAATAGATACCCAAAACAATCCTACACTGTCCTATGTTCAACTTTTCTAATGACCACACTTCAAATTTACTTGTATGTTGTTATTGTTTTATTACTTGTTTTAATACAGATGATTTCCTAGGAAAGTAAAACAAGTTGAAAACATGGCTTAATGAACTCCAACAACATCCTATGTTCAACTTCTGTAATGACCACATTTCAAATTTACTTGTATGTTTTTATTGTTTTATTACTTGTTTTACAGAAATGTTTCTAGGAAAGTATAAAAACAAGTTGAATGCATGGCTAATTGAACTCTCACACCATCTGATGTTTACCTTTTCCAATGATCATAGCTAGAATTACTGGTATGTGTTGGTGTTTTAAATCCTTATTCCACAGAATAATTCTAGGGAAGTTATAAAAACATATTATAAATCCTTTTCTTCCTCATTCTCAGCTTACAAGCTTCATTTCCTGTTTCTGTAACAATACACAAATAACCAAACATTTACTTTCCTTTACAAGGCATAATAAACAGGTCACTGGCTTTATAGAGGCAGAGAGTATATATTATGACCAGGAGGTTCTGGGTTCAAATCCCAGGAAAGTAGTGTTACTTTTTAAAATCTTTAAATAATATAGAATGTCATTTATTAAGTATTACATGTGAATTCAAACCTTTACAGAAAAAAAAAAATACATTGGGGCACAGAGACATTTAGCCCCATGTAAATCTGCATAGATTTCAATCTAAACGAAATTTCTGAGTGCTATTTCCATACTCGAATCATCAAATAGTAGCCCTTGAAAAAAATATTGTTTTCCTGAACCTTAAAGCTACCTGACAACATTGAACATATCTTGACATTTTCTGAGTTAACATCACGTTTCATGCTATTTATATGGTATCTAGCATCCATGAATTCCTATTTAAGCATTAACACTTTTGGCAAAAACTGTCTAATTTTGATCTGGGGGGGGGGGGAGTCCTTTTATGTTTGTGTCTACTTTCAGGTAAATATTACTAATTTTTGTGCTAAATCTGTCCATTTTCTGACAAAAATGGCAGTGAAAAAATTTTAGATACTTGACATTTTATCTAAGATTTATCTCAATTTTGTTTACAATATCTCAGCAGTGTGAATTATATATAATATTATTTCAAGTTATATTAAGAATCTACAGTATGCACAATTTGGGTTCTTTTCTTCTTTTAGAACTTTATTTTTATACTGGCAAATAACATCTGCCAGTCTCATCTTGGATTTACTGATAATGCCTTTATTTGAATCCCTAAATGCTTACATGTAGCTTCGTGCCAAGCTATATTTTGGATCTAAATGTGTATTTCTTTCCATGTACTTTTTTAATACTGGCACCATCTGGATAACTTTGTGTATTAACTTCTAAACCTAGGAGAAATAGCATGGCTATATATTCTAATATTGTTCACATTTAGTTATTTTTTCTTTGTACCAAGCTATATTTGGAATGGAACAGTCAGTTTCTTTCCATTTGCTTTTTTCTTTCATATACTGGCACCACCTGGACGAGTTAGTGCATGAACTTCTATATTTAGGGAAAAACGGCTTTACTACAGATTCTAGAACTTACATATTAGGTCTGGAAGTAGATGTAGGATCGTTTTTCAATCATGCCCGATTTAGATTTTGAAGAAGAAAAAAAATGCTTTAAGTACAGATTCAAAAATTATTATATTTAGTATGGATGTATATTAGGGATCAGTTTTCATGAGTGCCAGATCTAGGCTTGTCCCTATGGAGGTTAAGCAGAACTGTTTTCCTTCCTTGCTAATATCCAAAATCTTGTAGGTTTTCACCGATTTCCTTTGAGACTTCTCCATAATCTTTGTTTCAATCCGAGCTGGCCAAGTATCCGATAAACAATTCAGCGAAACGTGACCAAAATATAAACATGAAAAATGTTTTTTTCTTTTATAAAAATACTGATGTGAACTAAAAAAGAAATGTTTCAGCATTGAAATGGGATCAGTTGAAGAATGTTCAAACGAGTAAAACATATCGGAAATAATATCGCTAGTGATATTCGTTTGTCTCGCAATGTATGGTCAACAAGGAATCTAAAAGATCACGACGTTTCGTGCGCCGCTGCAACACTTCGTCAGGTGTGATAGAATATGTTGTAAACAAGCGTGTTTTATACTGTACGGTCGGCTCCAAAACGCTATCTCGCATGTGCGAGTACGTTCCTAATTGGTCACTAACGGACAAGGTCTATTGGTAAAACATCAATAACATTTCGCACACCTGATGTGGATTTTAAGGTTTCACAATAATCTTTGTTTCTATTCAAACTGGCCAAGATGCCGATAAACAATTCACAGTAATGTGACTAAAAATACATGGCAAGAATTGCCCATATTCATAAAAGCTGTTAAAAAAGAACCATGCAGATATGGAAGTGGATCGATGGAAGGATGGGATAAACAAGAAAACAAATAATATTTGGAACACCTTTGGAGATTTTTTTTTTATTTTTTCAATCTAAACAAGACAAGAACCTGATAAACAATTAATAGTAATGTGACCACAAATATGGGGGAAATGTCTTTCATATTCATAAAAACTAAAAAGAACCATGTGACATGGAAATGGATCGATGGAATGATGGAAAAAACAAGAAAACTATGAACATTTGGATCACCTTCTGAGATTTGTCCATGATCTTTGTTTCAAACTAGACTGTTCAATATCCTGATAAACAATTCACGGTAATGTGACCAAAAATGTGGAAAATGTTATTATTATCCCGTATAATTAAACGAGATATATCAAGAACTATTATTGATACATCCTGTATCACTTAAATACCTACACCAATTAATTCAAGGAGATAAGTCATTAAAATCTAACATTCTAAGATCTCCCAATTATGTAACAATTTAAAAAATCAGAATTAAAGAGTTTCCTCAAAACATAATCACATGTTGCCCTCTTTGTAAATGACAAGTTATGATTGTAAATTAAACTCAATTACGAGCGAATAAGAGCCATACTACCTTGGAAGATTATCAAAGCAACATGGTGGGCGAAGTAGAACATGATAAAAAAAATTATATTTACTCCTTGCTACCAAATTGTAAGCATAACATTATGTTATCTATGCCAAAATCACAATATAGCAGTTTCCTTTTAGCACATACATGTAATTACTCTTTCCCTTCCTTGTGATTTGGCAAGTTATGATAATAAATGTAACACAATTATGAGCTAATAAGAACCATGTTACCATGGCAATGTTCGCTTTTAGCAAAAAGGGAAGTTATAAAGAAAATCATAAAAACGTTTTTGTATAACACAATTATGAGCTAATACGAGCCATGCTACCATGGTAATGTTCGCTTTTAGCGAAAGGGAAGTTATAAAGAAAATATTAAAAACATTTTTGTACTTAATCCCTGGACAACATTTTTGCCAAAATTACAACACGAATTTCCTCCAGCACATAATTACATTTTCCTCTCCCTGCGATTTGGCAAGGTACGATAAATACGACTCGAAAGACCGGAATAAATTAATAAAACAGTTCTAAGATTGGCTCTCTCCATGACTCTGTGAACTGAAAACTGCCATTGTGTGTGGCATATGTTGGTTAAACTTACTATATATTTATTCATATTCTTTTGAAGATAAATAAAATAATAACAGTTAAATAATTTTATCACAAAAGCAGATATTTACATACTTTAACATTTTAAACAATTGATAGATAGAATTTCCATCACGCAAACTTTGGTGAAAGTAAAAAAAAAAAATAGGGTGAGAAATGTATGGGTTGGTTGATATATGATTATTATGCCAGGAAAGTGAATCATTAACTGCTATTTTTGTTTGGAAGTCGAGTGGGTGGTAAGGGCAGGTTAGGCAAACAATACAATAAGATACTTCACATTGTTTGAACAACCTGCCCTCATTCTAATTGTGTGTTGTCTAGCAACAGAGTGTCTGGAAGATTGATTTATAGAATATGGTTAAGATACGGAGCTTAACCCCTTGCTTACAGAAAATCTGGGCCCTGTTGCAATTGATTGTAAAGTTACAATTAAAGTGATCCAAGTAAAGTGTCTAACTCCACGAAAATTACTTGGAGCTTCCTCGTTTCTCTTCTGCCGTGTTGTTTAGCTTATGGTAAGAGATGCATAAAATAGGGTTAGATTTTTTCAAATGTCCCTTTAGTATGAAGATAATTATCATTGAAAATCATCATCTCAAAACTGCTGGGCAACACTTTTGATAAAAAGTACAATTGCCGTAGCTGAACACGTCCGGACAGCGCGCGTGCGAAACCTTCCCGACCCGACTGTTGAGCAGAGCGCGTGCAAATTCTGTACAGTCTGGATACACGGGTGCGGATATCGTCAAACGGACGATTATTACTGCGACAAATCTACGGCAGGCCATCAGTATTCGGTGATAAAATATGAACTCAATATTCGTTTTTTTCACTACATAAACAGTGTTTGTTTTCTTTCAAACTTTCACAAATCTTTCAATTGTATTTTACAATGATATTGATATAGGATTGAAGTCTCAAATGTCATTTTGTGCAATATCTAACACTTTACAGGGATCACTTTAATTGCAAATTTGAAAATATACGCATTTGAACCAATCAGATCTGTGCATTTAGTCACATGATCTGACTTGCAATTAATTGCAACTTTACAATCATTGCATCTCTTTCTGCTACAGAGCCATAAGGGATAACAATGCAAAGGCACTCAAGAGGCAACCCTAGGTAAACACAACTAATGATTGTCTATGGGGATTTCAGAATCATGTAGAGAAGGGGTTAACCCATTGAAAATGATTTGATATTTGTTTATATACTTGCATTCTCCATATTACTCAGGCCAAGTATTTTCAGAACCAGTCCTGAATGGGTGAACCCATAATTAAGGTGAGAACATTTTTTTTTCTTCAGTTTTATAGTAGAACAGCTCAGGCTAGTATGCTCTCCAGGGAGTTGAGATGGTGCACAAGATACTTGTGTGGGTTCAAACTGCACCTGATGAACAAGGACAATAATATTACGCCTCTGAACAGGGTACCTAGATAATCAGCGCGCTATAAACGCTATATTCTTACCTTGCAGTATCTTGATCTGCCCCTTCTTTGGTGTGTGCACGTCGGTTTGACCACCCTGACCGGTGCCACAGGTTTGATATACCGGGCACGACGGGATGCGTACCCCGACCCAGCCTGAGGCATGGTCAATATTGTTGTTCCTAGCACAGGCATCGTGGATAGATATTATGTCCAACTTAAGTTAAGAATCTGATTAAATCAGCTCTTCTCTACACTACACAAAATTGTGTAGCCGAAAACACTCGGTCAAACCAAGAGTAAAATCCAAGTCTAAGATCACAAAGTACTTTGTGAAAAGAGAAATCCGAACGTTCAAATATGATCTCCAATAAGTGTTTCTCTTATGTAGCCTCAGTTGCAAGTTAAGAGCAGAAGAATTATTGATTATGCACAGAACTGTCTGAAAAATGCAATGCAAAATATTTTTCTCTTCTATTCACTGAGAGAGACTCAAGAAAGTCACATGGTGCTGTTTCAACTGAGCTTACAATAAATCAACTGATCAGATATGCCGTAAGTTCCTGCTTTTATACTACCCTTGCGAGTTGCCGTCGCCACCGCAGCACGCAAGCTCTGGGTTTTTCACGCTTCTATAAACGACTTCCCTTCTGAGACTGAACATGCCCGCCAATTTTATTTTTTTACTTGTACGCAACCTACTCAGGATGTTGGCTTGGTTCATTCAAACTTGAGTGGTTTTTTTTCTATGCATAATAGTAGCCTATGAAGTTCAGACCGCTCATGAACAGTTAAATAATTGAAGATAAATTCTGCTGTAAGATTTCTTACATACAGTCTGTGAAGTTCAGACCTTGTATGAGCAGTTTTACTATTCAAGCTGTATTCTGCTGTAGAATTCACTTGTAGAATAGGTATATCTTTATTTGACAATGGAGACAATTAACACTTCTTGTCAATTGGTTTTTGTTGACCTATTAACAGATGTTTATAATCCTATTTATAATCATAATGAGCATACGTTCTATCATTCATTGGTATTTGGCTGAAATAAAGGCTTTATTATGACTTATAATCTAGAAAGGGAACAAATCTTATCACTTTGTATTGTGGTTTGAAACTCAAGACAAGATATACATGAACATGTTCCATAATGAAATTGTTAGTTGTGGGGATGAAAATAATTATAAGGTCTTATTTGTGACAATGACAATGAATTTTGACAATGACAATGACAATGAATTTTGACAATGAATTTTGACAATGACAATGAATTTTATTCTCAATAACGGCCCCTCACGGGGGCATGGGAGAAATACAACAAGTGTATATATACATATATAAACATGATAAAAAACAAACAAAATCTTTGGCAACAACTTTTAACTAGCACACACTAAGAAAACTTAGCCATAATAATACTGCAAAACCTTGATAATTTTTTTAACTGTTTAATATTTCTAACATTAAATAACTGGTACATCTTATATACATTTGGCCTCTTAAAATAATGACCTTTAACTAGCTGCTTCCGATCATTCTGAAATGCAGGGCACACTAAGACATAATGAAATTCATCCCCCTGATCTTGTAAGGAACACAAGCTGCAAATCTGCAACTCTTGCTCAGGCAAGTAGCGACCATTTGCTATTGGGAGTTTATGGTTTCCACACCGAAATCTAGACAAAGTTATCCTATCTTTAACATCCAACTGCACTAAATATTTTTCAAAACCAACCACACTTTTAAAGATCCTATAATTTATACACAAACGATTCCTATTAACCTCATCATTCCAATTTTGTTTATACATATCAGCTAACCTCAAATTCAAAGACAATTTCACCCAATCTATATTCAATGGAACATCAACAGTCCAGATGTTTGACATTCCACACCTATCCAAAATATGTTTTATATGTTTAATCCACCTCGACTCAAAATCACCCTTATCATACAACTTACGCAGCAACTTACAACATTCCTTCTAAATTAACCTTATAACAAATCAATGATCACTTCATCATAGCAGTTTCAGAGCTAGTAAGAAGTCATTAATATTCATTATAGGCAGGAGCAGTGAACAGAGCATCAACCAATCAGAGGGCTCCATACAAAGTCATCATGATATGTCCCACTTTGCTGCAATCAAATGCCCTCTTACATAGACTGCACTATCCAAGACAGTACCCTCCAATCAGAGCACACCTAATGAATATGCATGAGCTGTCTGCATGAATTTCATCTATTGATATGCATAATAATGTAGAAGTAAGTACATACAGCACCCTCCAATCAGAGAACACCTAATGAATATGCATGAAGTCTATATGTTGCATACAGAGGAAATGAAGTAAGCTGGGAGGAAGGAAGCCTTATTCTATTGACCCCTCGTAAAACGAAAGCTACACGTTGGATCATGAATAATGCACCAAATTCATCTTTTATTTGTATTGCAGATTTGATGCACAGTATTATTTTTAACATCTTTGTAATTTTGTTTGCTCAATCAAATGTATTAGAATTACTTTGTTATGTATAACTTGCATATTGCGCATCATTATTTTGTTGAAGCTAAAAATACACACAAAAAAACCCAATAAATGATATTCTTTTGTAATTTTATGTTAAAATAATTGTAAATACTGTCTATCATTTTGCTCAAACATATATTGTGCATTTTTTGACAAATTGCATAAATAAAATAAAATTCTTATTTCAAGCTTAAATACTACATAAACATAGTAGTAAAACATGAGAAATTACAATGTTTTTGTAGATTTACACAAATTTTTTTGAGAAGGTTTAAATTTCAGTATTTCACAAATCTATTATCAAACAATTATTATGAGGCTAATCAAATATCATTTTAAACAAATAGCTGAAATTCTTAGCTATTTGGGCTGGATTCTTAGACATTTAGTACCATTTTGAAAACAAGAACATGACAAATAGTATCAAATCAGAAATACTCTTTCAGAGACTATTTCAGATTTGTGTCAAATTACCATGGCAACAAAGCAGTGAATAACCTAGAAAACCTGTATTTGCCAATCACATGATCCAGCAGAACTATATTTAGCGACCAGAATGATGAGAGAAAAGAAGAAAAAACATGAGAAGACAGCAAATGCAATATGCCATACAATAACAAATAACCTTGGTACGTAGCATATTGTGCAATCAAGCAAAAAGTAAAGGTCAAACTATTCAAGTAAATTGACTTTGGCTATAACAGGGAAATGGTTATAACATGAGGTAATGTCAGTTACCAGGGGCAGGTGATCAAATTTCACACTTGGTTGCAATAACCACAAATAAAAAGACCCTTACATCATAATTAAAGGGTGACTAAATTAAAAAATTAAAAGACTTTGGTTGATCTATAATAATGAATATATCACATATCTGTTGACTATTTGATGTACATTTTTGTCATACTTTTAATATTATTTTTTCTATTTCTTTTTTCTACCTGCTAAGTTTCACCCCTAAAAAAACCTGCCAGAAGCTATTGACTTCTGTGACATCATAATACCATTCAACCATCAGTCAGCTAGATGAACAAAATACATTGGTATGTCGTTTGACCACATGTTTACAATAGCATTCATGTTTTATACAATGCCCACTCACCATGAAAAGAAGGGTTTCAATGAAAACATCCAATGCTCATGCAACAAGGTACTCAGTGGGTGAGAACATATCTTTTGTTTATGTTTATAGATAGCTATCGATGGTTGAATGGTATTGTGATGTCAGAGAAGTCAATGGTAGAGGGTTTTTTTTAGGGGTGGATCTTAGCAGGTAGAATACAAATAATAGAAAAAATAATAGAAAAAATATGACAAAAATGTACATCAAATAGTCAACAGATATGTGATGTATTCATTATGATAGATCAACCAAAGTCTTTTTATTTTTTAATTTAGTCACCCTTTAACATAAATCAAGGGATGATATAAACAAACAAGAAAAATGTTGGCATATTTCCAGAGTTTGTTACACCACCACTACACCCACATTAAAACTTGTAAACAAATGATTTTAACATGCCCACACATGTCTAACACATATACAAAAGAAAGGTTGATGTTATTTTGTATTGTTCTAGCTAGAATATCTATTATTAGAGCATGACTGGTCATGTATGATATTGCAACAACATTTAAAAAAGGATAGTACCAAAGTGTAACTTTTAGGTATTCATTGCCACGATGGGTAATTGTTCTATAAAACAGTGTCAGGCAAGCCTAAATTTGTGTCCTAGTCATTGCTAATTCCCCTACAGAAATCCAAGTGTGTTGCAAGCTAGCGAGTAGCTTGCGGCTAGCTTGCGACTAGCTAGCCGCAAGCTTAATAACCAATCTCTGCCCGAATTAAGCTTGCAAAAAAATTTCAGCGCACTTAAAACATGCTGCACGCTCACAATTTCATCACAGATCGCCTATTATACTTGCCGCTAGCTAGTCACTAGCTAGCCACAAGCTAGTCACAAACTAGTCGCTGTCTTGCGGCACGCTTAAGAGGGCATTCTGCCTATGGAGATATCATGTAATACCACATTCAAATAGCATTGAACAGGTTAACATTCTACCGACACTTTTGCCACACTTGGCATTCATCACAACCATCACATGTTGCCTATCCATTACCCTAGCATTAGGAGGGTATTTTACATAGCTCATATAAAAGGTGATGAAATCAATAATGACATCATAGAAAACTTTTATGTCCCATACCAAACTCGTTGCCCTAGCACTAGGAGGGGATTTAATACTGACGATGATAAAATAAATAATGACACCATTTTTTAAATCCATGTTTCGGGTGAATCAGTTTATAATTATACCTTCCATAAAGTATATTTTGACTTAACATTATTTTTCATGTTGACCATGTAACCACATAGTCATCATAGCCGCAGTATCTATAAAATCACCTAGTTTGTACCAATAGATGGAATTTCCAAGGAAGTGTAATTTCTAGACCTGTATTTCATAATGAATTTTTATAAAACTAAATTAGGGTAAATTAACATCTTCACTAGAAAATGAATATAAACAGTTGTGCATGTTCTTCTGACTGGAATTATTTTTAGTTTATAGCCAGGTCACATATCAACGGATTGTGCAAACGGATGTCAAACGGAGAGCTAAATTTTCCATCCGTTCTATACGTTTCTTGTCCGTTCCTTGTCCAGTGATGTACATTGTTCTATGTTTTGTACATGAAGCAATAGAGACGACTTTCATCACCGGATAATTTAATTTCGCAAATTGTCTATTCGTTGGGCATACGTTTCCGATATCCGTTGATATCTGACCGGGCCATTACTTGATTAATTTGGCCAATAATGTCACCCTTTATTTGTATGCATCACTTCTTTGATTGAAAAGGGACATACATGTATTCTAATATTGTTTCCACTCAGAGTATTATTCTAGTTTTACTCTTAATGGCCCGGTCAGATATCAACGGATAGCGGAAACGAATGCCCAACGAATAGACAATTTGCAAAATTAAATTATACGGTGATGAAAGTCGTCTCCATTGCTTCATGTACAAAACGTAGAACAATGTACATCACCAGACAAGGAACGGACAAGAAACGTATAGAACGGATGGAAAATTTCGCTCTCCGTTTGCGCAATCCGTTGATATGTGACCGGGCTATTACCAGAAATTATCTGACTTCGCCAAAAGGTTAGGCTGAAGGTGAGGCAGTCTGTGGAAAACAATTGAAACAAAAAGCTCCCTCACTCTTAAGTTTGTAAGAAACAGTTAGCAAACTATAGGGGTTTTAAAATGGGCTCAAAAGGGCCCCCGAAACCCTGCCAAGCCAAGGGTGTTATGTTAAATATTTTGTGATATCTATCAGATTGAAAAGGTAGCCCCCTAAAATACCAAATTAATTCCTGCATTGGTGTACTCTCACGATGAAGATGGTGAGGTGTGGCCTTCAAGGTATATTCAAGGTATGTTCATTGTTTTTTAATCCATGTAATACAGAGGACTTAACTCTAGTAGTATGAAGAGTCCATTAAAAACTGGTGTAAACATTTCCTCTGAACACCTGTATTTGTATTAAGAAATAAAATTGACCAAGTATACATAATTATAGTTTCACTTTTGTCAGGATCCCAACAGTACAGAAGGAAAACCTCATAGCATTACGTCACACTGATCAACATCATATAAAGTTTGGTTTTCCGTTGATGAATCCAATACTTGTATTATTTTCAATTATTCATATAAATTTACTGTTGTACAGTTTTAGTTTGCCAGGATATTCAAAGTACAAAAGGAAAACTTTGCATCATTAAGTTACACTGGTTGATGCCATAGTAAGTTAGTACTTCGTTGATGAATCCTGTACCATTATTTCAATTATTCATACAAAATTGTTTTTATTTAACAGTTGATTTAAAGTATTATCAATAAAATACTGAAATTAACTTGTGTAGTTTCGATTTTGAAAGGACCATTATGCCATAGTGGTTGGTGCAATTTTTATCTTGGTCCTACATTCACAAAACCAGCACTACTATTTCAATTACTTGTATAAATTGACTGAAATTAAACCTGGATTGGATTCAAGTTGACTTGTGTAGCTTCAATTTTGCCAGGATATTGAAAGTACAAAAGCAATATGTGAAACCATTACACCACAATGGTTGGTGTCATTAATTCTTAATCCAATATTGACAAAAAGAGTCAATTAATTATGAATAAATAATTAAAATTGTATTATTTAGTTTTGATTCTGCCAGGATATTGAAAGTACAAAGGAGTACCGGACACTTTAAACCACAATGGATGATGTCACTTTATCTTGGTCCCACGTTCACAAAACCAGCACTACTATTTCAATTACTTGTATAAATTGCCTGAAATTAAACCTGGTGACTAAAAGTATTATCAATTAATTATTGAAGCTGACTTGTGTAGATTCAATATTTCCAGGATATTGAAAGTACAAAAGGAATACCCGACATCATTACACCACAATGGTTGACGTCACGTTATCTTGGTACGACGTTGGCAAAACCAGCACCACTGTCCACATTGTTCATAATTTTAGTAAAAAAGTAATCTTCGCAGGAAATGGTTAATTTGGTGTGTGTTTTTTGACAACAAAAGATGACTATAGCATTATAGTTATATTTCTCAAATTGGTCAATTTAATGAATCTCTAAATAAAATAGAAAATAAAGTAGAAATAATTATCTAAACATATGTACTGTATATATACAGGAAATGTTCAATCTCAAGTCAATAATTCCTTTGAAATTTACACCATTAATAAACTGGTGCAATATATATATATAATGCTTTTTTTTTTTTTTCAAGTCATTTGTAAACATGGAGCTTGTCAGCTCTGAACTAGTATTGCAGTACAAATACAACAATGAAAAATAACATGAAAATACTATTATTTCAAATATCACTATTGCATCTTTCTATATGTTATGTAAATACACAGCATGATAGATGCACACATGAAAGCGGTTCAAATAATATTATGTACTTTTATGATTGCATCATATTGAAAACAAATGGTTGTTGTCAGATCATATGACATTGACCAGTATAACAGCTAAACTGTTTAACAGACAGAAAAACAGACATAAATTACAAAACAACTGTTTTCCATCATTTGATTTTTTGTAAAATAAACATTAGTCATAAATATTTATCTGAAAACATACTGTTTTTTTTTAAATGTCATAGTTGGGTTTTTTTATGAGAGAAAAAGGAGGTGTACTTTTAAATGTCAAGTTGTCAACCTTGTAAAATGAATACAAACCCAGATGTCAATGAATAAATTTCATGAAATATCTAAGGATTTTAAGAAATCAAATTTGCTTGTCAAATTATCTTGGCAAGTTTTATAGCAGTAATTTGCTATAGAAAATGCAGATAAGGATACTTTATTCTTCTCACATGTATTTGAATGGAAAATCAATAATGCATGTATCAATAAATGTTAAACAAGATGTATCAAATGTTTGCGATTTCTCGGCAGGTGAACTTGGTCACGTTTCTTAAAAAATAGGGATGCCAGAATGTTGTCATATCCGTAAAAAAGTAAGTCAAATTTCAAGTATGTCACGAGACAGTTACTCATGAAGTGTTCAAAAACCAACACTATGAATTTGTGATAATACAGATCAAATAAAGAAATATAATGAATAGAAAGTGAAAATAAAACTAATATCATGTGTTAAAAAATTAATTTACTTTCTAGGTTTCATGTGATGTCTTGGCTCATTCACTGCAGTCACATTTCCCTTCAAATATAACAACATAGGACTTTCAACTTTCAACTATTTGTTTTGAATCAAGATGTTATCAAATGAAGCAATAGCATCATTAACAACAACAAAAACAATATTCATGTGAAACAAATACATGGGAACACAAGTTAAAGGGCAATGCAACTCAAGAATAGAGTTTATTTTACTTTATACATCGTAATATTCCTGTTTATTATATGTAACATTACTCCGAATCAGATTTCTGCTTTGGAAGAAATATGAGAAAACTCTATCGGGTATTGACTCTTCAGGCGAGCGCTGGAGGCCGCCATTATTAGGTTTGCGCGGACTACATGCACTAATGCATTTCAATAGCACCCATTCAAACCATTGTTAGAATACTACCCAATACTACCCAATTGTAGTGGAACATAAAACATGGACAGATGCATTGTACCACATGACGTGGCACATGATCATGAGTAGGGTTACAGAAAGCTTTAAATAGAAACCAACTTGAAGGAAAATGAGTAGGAAATCAACTAGCCAGGTAAAACCATTACCGTAAAACTCCGTGTATAAGACGCACTTTTTTTCTGTCGGAAAATTTTCAAAGTGGGGGGTGCGTCTTATACACAGGTACAGCAAAAAAAAAAAAAAAAAAAAAAGATTTTTTTTTTTTTTTTTTTTTTCTGACACCCTGTAGTCATGTTGAATGTGTATTTAACACATGGTTTAGGGCATGACAAGAGCTTGCTGTCAGTTGCAGCATTCAGCAATATATACCTTTTTCTCACACAAAAAATATTGGTTACAGATGTAAACATTGCAAGTTTATTGAGCAGTAATACTGCTAATGAATATTCATACATTCGTGAGCAGCAGTACTAATTAAATATGCAATTTTCTAACCAGTGGTTATAAATTTTGCTCATAATTAAAAATAGTTGTTAGTAAATTTAGGAAATTGCTCATGAATATTCATGAATATGAATATGAATATTTATGAGCACCAGTGTTACTGCTCAATAAATGTGCAATTTGTGTACTAAAACCACTATTTTTATGTGAGAAAATGATGTTGATGAATGCTACATTCAACATTAAGCTATTGTCATGCCCTAGACCAGTGGTATAAGCATTCCAACATCACTTCAGGGTCTTTACAAAAACTACAGGGTGTCCAATACAAAAAAAATTAAAAAAAAAATTTAAAAAAAACGATTTTTTTTTTTTTTTTTTTTTTTTTTTTTTTTTTTTTTTTTTTTTTTTTTTTTTGCTGTGAAAGTTGGGGGTGCGTCTTATACACGAGTGCGTCTTATACACGGAGTTTTACGGTATCTATGATTGCTTTATCATTGGATATCTCCAGGGTAGTAACCCTATATATAAACAGTTTAAACTTATACCAAATTTGTTAAAAAAGAATCTTCAAGAATATAACTGGTATTCATCAGAGTTTGGAATAATGTATTTTCCAATTTCCATCAGAAATTTGGGTGTGGCACAAAGAGTTAATTTTCTTTCCGTTATTGATTTGTATTTTGACAACTTGTATTCATCTGATAAAGTCTACAGTTTTGGGCGGAGAGATAGGGTGATTAAAGACAAAAGCAGTGCTCAAAATAAGCACAGGCCCTACTTTCCGGGGCCAATTTCCACTAGCCCAAAGTGGCAAGCAATTCTTTGTTTGAGGCCACCAGATTCATATTTTGGGCCACTAGAATTTGAAAAAATCTTGTTTTTAATTAAATTAACTTATAATTGATTAATGGTAAGTATTCATCTATAGGGACTTTCGGATTGCACATGCAGGTATATGACTCAAAAGAAACAAAAACAAATAATTTCAGTTTCATGTGGCATATCCTGAGAGGAATCGGCCTGTAAGCAACTGGCCTTGAAAATACCAGCTATAATGGAAATTTAAAAAGGTGAGTGTGCATTACATATGTGTTTTCAATTATCTCAATTTTCCAGCTCTACATCCTTATGCAATGACACGCTAAAATCTATTGAACCTGTTCAATATATCTAGGCCATAGCCCAGTATTTTCGGGACTTGTTCTGATTAGATTTATTAGTGACACAAAATTCTTCATGGATAGTCTATTTCTAATTGAATAGTAACTAAATGTGTGTTTTATGATATAGTATCATCACTAAGCACTTTTCACTATTATTACCCCGGTCATAAGATACAATGCAAACCAGCACACATTGTGTGCACCATCTCCACTCCCTGGGAGCATTTCTTCCAAGCGGCTCATGGGCATTGAGAAGATCGTTCACACAAAGGCTTTCACCCCCTACCGGGTCCCCATTTATTAAAGAAAACTAAGACCGGACAAATCTAGTCTTGAAGCCAGCCAGTA
>JBAMJV010001443.1:0-183887 GCA_037951105.1 Echinarachnius parma
TTGAAAGTTCTGAATAGACCGCCTTTCGTGGATGTTCGCAGCGAGCAGTTTCTGTGATTTTTAAAAAGTGATCTGTAGTGATTCCATCAAATTTTTCTCATTTTTGGTAAAAGCAAACTTTTAATTTTTAGGATATGCTTCATAAGGAGAATGATAGCTTATCTGTGTCTAAATATGATTCAATTTGATGCTATGGATTTTAGTGAGCGTCGCTCTGAAAAAGTGATAAGTTTCTTTTGGAGCCCAGTTTAGGAGAGGACTTGCCACATGTTTGTTGTTGTTCTTTATTTGATTTAATTTGTTTACAAAAAGTGCTATGCAATGGCAACATTTTATACCGTTTTCACACAGGTGCTCTTGTATGATGATCTACCTTGATATTGAGTGTACAGATGGCGATTATTTCTAACGGGATCTAGTCACATTGTCAAAGTCCACAAAAATTACTTTGGTGGTCACTTTACATACCTTGTTGTATTCCTATTACCAATAGAATTCAATATGAACATGTATGTATTAGGTTTTACAAATTACTCTTTTGTTATATAGATATTAATGATTACAGAGTTTGGATTTGAAAGTCTCCCTGGGTGACATGTGCAATGTTAGAGCAATGAGATTTAAAGCAAATATCCCTTTACATATAATTATTTGCTCATTACTCGGTCATTTACATTTAGAATGGAACTTTCACACATCTCTCCGTGTTCATATCAGATCACAGAAGTACACATTGTATCAACCCTTGGTCAGTTTTGCACATGTTTCAACAAAGTTTTACTAGATTCCTTTAAAGGGATCTAGTAACTTTTTTGACTGTGCAAAAAGTGATGAATGGTTGTTATATGTATAGTTATGTGACCTGATATGTCCTCAGAGTATTGTGCAAAAATGTAACGTTAAATGTGAGTTCTATGGCCAAGTAATGAGTGAAAATGCAAAGTGCTATTTGTTAACTCATTGCACTGACTTTGTACACAGTTTTACTATTCAGTGAATAGTTAAAAATCCAAACACTTCAATCATTAATTTCTTTCTAATGAAAGATAAATTTGAAAAAACAAAACTTGTTCCATGCTTCTATTGGTAATACAATTCAATTCAATAAGGGTTTATTCAGATGACGTTCTTGCAGCCGAAGCTGAATTGCATGGTCATTTACAAGGTAAAAAGCATCATTATGGTTAAAATACAGCAATGCACAGGTAAACATCAAATATAGATTACATATCAAAGAGTAAATAGAAATATACTAGATAAAGTCATACGTATAATTAAAAAGCAACATAATTAAACATCAAAACAAATATACGACATGCATGCGAGTTACTGTTGTGAATAATAATCATTTAAAATGCGAACAAAATAGGGAATAGAGCTATTCTTAAATCGGTTGGTTTTACAATTAAATTGAGTATATTTCTGAACATTTTGTAAATTAAAATTGACAATTCTTTGACTTGGCAGCCACGAGGAACAAAATTCATGTTTTTCTAAGTTAATGGCAAAATCAAAACAAAGTTTATTCCTACGTTCCTCCAATGTTAATAAATTGCACAATTCCAAAGCATGATTATATGATTCATAATAAAGTCCCAAAATAATTCTACATGCCCGTTTTTGTATTCGTTCAATAACAAGGTATGATAGAAACACTAGATGTAAATGAAGTTTTGTGGATTTGGAAAATGTTATTATATCCCTTTAATTCTCAGTATATAAATCAATAAATCATATGCATATATCATTATTTGATATTTGGGTCATTCCACGGGTTGGGGCAAAAAATATGACGATGTCCATGTAACAGTGGTATGAGATCTTCTACTACACATGGAAGATGAAATCATCTGTTGAATATTTTTATGCAATGAATATTATATAGTAAGGGCTGAGTCGGTTCGGTCGATCACACCGGTTACCGACCGTTTCAATCGGGACCCGGTTTCGTTATATCGGTAACGGTGCCTCGAAAAAAAAAAAAAAAAAAAATGTTAAAAAAGAAATTAAGATTATCACTTAATGTAGTGGAATTCAAGTAAAAACGGGGCAATTGATATCATTTACTTTAAAGAGTGGTTATTTTCGAGAAATTCTTGGTCGTTACTTCGTTTGACAGTCAGAAATTGAACAGGAAGCGCAAAATTGCTAGTCATTTGAACGATATTATTGGCAGATGTGGCACACAAAGTTAGACCGGATACTCCAGGGGAGTTGTCTGATGGATCTTCGTATGATCCAGCTGATGAGCCATGTGCATTCAAAGTGGCTCAAAATACGTATTTTGGTCATTTGCAACATTTTAAAATGTTTTGATATTCTACATACAGGATTTCATGGCGTTTGATAGCTGACAGAAACAAAATGAGCCCCAAAACAATGAAAACAATTACCGTACGCAAAATATCGATAAAAACGGCTACATGTATAACATATGGCGGATGAATTAACATAGCTCCGTCGCGGAAGGATCTCGCGTAGAAAAAAGACCCGTAACCTGCACGCAAAGTATACGAGCGATATGCATGAAACAACGGCTCGAAAACTTGCTGCTAGCTAGCTACAACCGATCGATTTCTAGGTCCAATTTACTTCGGAAAAAATACTTTTCTTGCAAAACTGAGTTAATTCTGGATAGTCTGTAACTATTTTCCCGTAAAGATTGATATGTAAATTCATAAAAGCCTCAGTATTTGTTATGTTATTTGCATATAAAAAGAGCAAATATAAGCCCCAAACAGTGCATTTTTTGCCGATGCTTGCACGATTGCGTGATTTTACCCGTCCGAGTTTCGACGGTAAAAATTTATCGGATACCGGTTCCCGACCGGTAAAAAGTTTATCGGGAACCCGGTTCCGAATATATCCGACATGACTCAGGCCTATTATATAGTAGTGCGCCTTACCAGAATCGTTCCTGTTTCAGTTGCTTTTCTTCAAAATCTTTGCTTAATACACATTTCTCTTTTTACCACCGTTACATGGGACATCATATTCATATAACATTACATAAGCTTTGGGTCCATAATATTGATTCAACATGAAGCTTGAGTACTTCTGAAGAGAGTTGGCTATGCTTTTATGCAAAACTCAATTTGAGCAAACATCGTTACAGTTGATAGGAGACACAGTTTCTCACTTCTGGTATGTCACAAAAATTGCCCCAACCCCGTGGAATGACCCATATACTTTGCATCATGCCCAGTTGTGCTCTTATATCATTAACCACTAATTTGTGGGTAGTTTGCTGGTGGTCATTATTTTTTTTACTCGCAGGGTATTTCAAAAATGCTTTGTCATCATGTCATCATCATTTTATATTTATTTGTCTTCTTGCAAATGGTGCTCTTACATCCAATTGATCATGTTACAGTATTTGTCCGGTTGCAAGAGCGTGTTCAATGTTTTTTTATTTATAGATGTGAATGGTTACTAATATAAATTAAATAATTGTAGATGTGTAAAAGGGTAAAAAATATAGATAAAATATATCTGTATTTGTTTTCTTGTGTGCAATTACTGAGTTCAATAATATATTGTACATAAAAGCAATAAAAACAATTGAATTGAAAAAAATAGACTTAATGCTTTCCTCAACCTATGCATAATTGTAGAATATATATGTAAGTCAAATCTATTTAATAGACTGAGTTCCTTCTTATTTATCATGCTTTAGATTGAGAAAGACAATACTTCGAAGATTTATTGAACAAAATATTAGTAGTTTGATGAGAACAGAATAACGCACATATCACATACATTTTACTGTAGTTTATAAAAAGCACTATATTTCGCAGCAAAGACTTGTATTATAGTGTTCTATAAATTGGACACTGTTCTTACCTATTAAGAATGCCAAATTCTCATTGTGGAAGGATTGGGCCTGACTTTTAGGTTGGCTTCTGCTGGATATGTTTGGCTGCATGAATGAGTTGAGGTTGAGTCGAGATAGCTGCAGCAGCATCAAACCACTACGTTGAGGTTGCCTGCAAAAATCACATTATATCCATAATCATGATATTTATTATAATATTAATGTGGTGATGATAAAGACGACAACGACGACGACGACGATGATGATGATGATGATGATGATGGTGATGATGGTGATGATGATGATGGGTGTGACGACAACGATGATGGTCATGATGATTTTGATGATGGTGACTTTCATGTAAATAGTGAAATACAACTATTCTATTAGAATTTGTATTAAGACTGCCAAAAAAAATCATTTTTTCTTAATAAGTCGGTCAAACAAGCATAACATACCAAATCATGCCATGAGTAATCCATAGAGATACTAACCTATACGTATCTAATACTGTTTTCTCCATGATACATTCAACTAGAACATTTCTAAATACATGCAGTCTATGGCAATACAAATTTGAGATTAAAAAATATCATATTAAACAAACACATCAGGGAGTGAAGAAAAATAATGTCACATTTGAACATTAAAAAAATCACTTGTAAGGAATCCTCATCAACAATATTTCCTCTTTTCAGCTGTCAACATGTTCCTTTGAGATTCTGAAATCCCCATATACTTTGTACACAGCTCACCTTTGCAGCAAAAGGCTATTGTAGCCAGCAGTACAGCAAGTCACCAGCCGAAATTCAATAAAACATATAAATATTTTTTTTTAAAGTCACCAGCCGAAGCAGAAGGGGCAGGGAAAGGTCACTCCGATGACCTAGTTTATTTAATTACTAAACTTAATAACAACAACTTTGTTGTTTTGCAGTGTGGTAGCTTTGAAGATTTGTATACTGACGACATTTGTGTTTACTTGTTTAGACATGTTGATAATGGAAATGAAGATTGCAACCTTACATGTTCAGTAGTGCCTCCCATTGAGTGCCTTGAATCAAGCTTGCCAGTAGGTATCATTTGAATGTCGCCCTCTTGTGTCAATAGTAAGACAGTCTCTTCTACAATCAGGTGAACTGTAGCATGCAAAATAAGTAGATAAAATACAGAACAAATTAATAAATGAAATAAATCAAACAAATGATCAATGAAATGTGTATGTTTTTGTCCCCCCAAACGAAGGAAGCAATCTTATGTTTGTATTTTGTTTAATACTGTAATAAACAGGCATTTCTCCCTCACATTCGGAATCATTGTTGGACTCCAAATTATAGTGTTGACAATCTCTTTCTTTCTCTTCTGTATTAGATCTTGATCCCTTGAAAACAGACAAATAGTCAGGTAGATGACAACATGATATGATTGATATTTATATAAAAATTTACATCAAAAACATTTGTTAGAATTTAATGACTAAATTTCAAGTTATTTTACTCATTCCCTTCGAGATTCTGAAATCCCCATAGATTTTGTTCATACCCCACCAAGTTCCCATAGGTAATGGGGTTAATTTGATTCAATTATGAGAAAGTATTAGGCTGAGCCAGTGAAAACATACAAAGGGACTTTTTAGGGGTAATTAAACCCCTAAAATGCCCCAAAATGGAACCACCAACATAATTTAAAGTGTTATCAGTGTGTCATAGGGCTCTTTAGAAAACATGTTTCAGAGTGCTAATTAATTTAACCCGTTCAGGACTGGTCCCAAAAATATTGGGCTTTGGTCTATGGAGAACACATGTTGTAGCCAAATTAGTCTGTCCTGAACGGGTTAATGTAGACAAGACTGAAAATTAGCCCCCATAAATATAAGTTAAGTTTCCCCCCTGCTACTAGAACAATTCTACTCTACAACTTTGATGGATTGATCCAGTGAGCATTTATTGACTAGCGCCATCTAGAGTTGATAGGCAAGACAATCTCTTCATTGCGTGAAGCAGTGAAAAGATAAAGGATTTATTCTGGGAGGCTACTTTGACAGCTTGGCTGCATAAACTATAGAACTCTGAATTTTGTTTTGCATTGAACTCTTTGCAAATTTACCAGGGCTCGTTTATGATTTTGGGGGCAGTTTGGGGAATTTTAGGGGCTAAATCGCCCTGAGACCCCATGTAAAGTGAAGGTGAGGAAAGTGGCATAGGAATTGTTGACTCTTTCCTTGGAAAGATATTGGTATTATTTGTTCGGGGGTGGGGCGGAGGGATGGGGTTTATTAGTATTTGGGGGGAGTGTGCAATATTGATCATGATTGGGTAGGGTAGAGTAAAAGATGGCAAACCAAATTAAAACTTTCATTTAAAAAATGTTTTTAATCACATGATGTCCTTAGTTTAAAAGTAATCGATGAGAGTAAAACAAAATCTACAAGCATATTTGTAAATGTAAAATAAAAGTTCCCCTTCTGATTCCAAACATTTACAAACACATTCAGGAAATGTATGTTATTAACCCCTTGACCACGGGAACCGAGTGGGTTGTGTACATGGGGATTTCATAAACTCGTAGGGAACAGGTTAAATGAACCATGTTATGATATAAATATTCATTTCACACATATAGCCATGGATTTAATCAAAATACAATATATAATAGGGACCAGAAAATACCCATTAAGTACAATGCTCTTATAATTGGATCTGACATATTTCTTAACCCGTTCCCTTCGAGATTCTAAAATCCCCATAGACTTTGTACATAGCCCACTTGGTTCCCGTAGTAGGCAAGGGGTTAAATCTAATCCTGACACTTTGCTTTAATCCAATCAGAAGGGTTTGTGCAAGGTGGAGTATGACGTCATACTACCACTCTGGCTTGCCCAGCAACGAGGAACTCTGGCCTACTAAATTCAAGGTACATTGAACTTGGTTAACCTGGCTGTACACAATGGCAAGTTGAAGGAGGGGGAGGGGGAGGGGGGGGGGGGTAAATGGACTCCTCTGGTAAATCTTACCCCCTTCCCCCACCCCTCTCCATGGATATGAATTGAAGACTTGTAGGCATGACAATTTCAATTTAGAGCACAAAGGGCCCCTTACTATTAGAAAGCATGCTCCATATTTTACCCTCCCCTCCATGGAAAACCTAGGAATAACTGGTGCAGAGTGGGGTGAGGGTGCACCTCTTTGGTAAGTCTTCCACCCCCCTCCCTTTTCCATGGGAACTGAAAAATACATGCATGAAAATGTCACTTTTGAGCACCAATTATTACCACTCCCTACATGGGAAAGGTTGCTTCGTAATTAGCCCTCATCATTGGAAATGTTGCACCCTATTGCAACCTCTGTTGCAACCTATTTCGGTCGACCCTATAGTTGCACAAAAGTAGTTACATCAATTTCACTGTGACATCACCAAGCAGTTGCAATTTTGATCACATTCTCCCTACCATCACAATGGAAAGCTTGTCCCAAATTTGGCCCTCCAATCAATGAAAATGTTGCATCCCATTTGCCCCCCTACCACCTCTTCCGACCCCACCCCAATCTTCCTAACTGGGTTGACCCTTGCCTATAGCTGCACCAAAGTTCTTACTATTTCACTATGATGTCACCAAGCAGTTGCAATTATGAGCACATGCACATTCTCCCTACCCCCACAAGAGATAGTTTCTCATAAATTTGCCCCCTCCCCCCAATCATAGAAAATGTTGCATCCCATTTGCCCCCTACACTCCTCTTCCCACCCCACATCCATCTTCCCAACTGGGTTGACCCTACAGCTGCACAAAAGTGCATGGTAACATCAATTTCACTATGACGTCACAAAACAGTTGCAAATTTGAGCACACATTCTCCCTACCCCCACGAGGGAAAGTTTCTCCCTAATTTGCCCCCTCCCCTAATCATAGAAAATGTTGCATCCTATTTGCCCCCTACCACCCTCTTCCGACCCCACTCCCATCTTCCTAACTGGGTTGTCCGTAGCTAGCCCATAGCTGCACAAAAGTGGTTAAATCAATTTCACTATGACATCACCAAGCAGTTGCAATTATGAGCACATGCACATTCTCCCTACCCCCACGAGGGAAAGCTTCTCCCAAATTTGCCCCCTCCCCCCAATCATAGAAAATGTGTGCACCCCATTTGCCCCCAACCCCCCTCTTCCCACCCCACCCCCATCTTCCTATCTGGGTAGCTGCACAAAAGTGGTTACATCAATTTCACTATGACGTCACCAAGCAAAGCAAACATCATCTGTCAAGCCCAGCTCCCCGGAGGAGGATAAGTAGCAAGAATAGCTGGAAAAGTATCTGGGGCAATATTGCATCTGCATCCGTCTCCTTTTGATCTATTCCAAATTAGTTTACATTTTTGTGATTTCATTTTTTGTATGTTTTCTTTGTAGACTTTCGCATTGGTCGCATTCTCAACTGTGAGATTTCAAGTTTTGTTTCTTTTTAGACTTGTATGATGGTTGAATTTTCATGCATGTCTAACTCTGATTCTAGTTCAAATCAGTCTAAGAAGTAACATACTTCATTAATGTTTGTTGAATGTTCAGATCTATAACTAAACATATTCTTATTTAGGGCCACATACATGTACATATTGCTGATTTCAGGCCACCAAAATTTTCTTGGTCATGCAGCGATTGGGCCATATTAAACTTAATTTCTAGCAATTGCATTATGCAAAAGGTTCATAAAAGATTGATAAAAAACATTCACTAGCTGGAGATGTAACTTATAAGTGAGAAAAATGACACCGACCAAGGCTACTACCGCAAATGTATCAAATGCAATTTAATTTGCTTCTTTACAGCCACCTTACAGACAAGAAGGCTTGAGTATGAAATACGGAGGCCAGTTAAGTGACCTTGGTAGTGAACTTTTTGTCTTGCTCTCTGAATCTGAACAGTGGCTTAGCCAGGGAAAGGAGGGGGGGGGGGAATTACCCCTTAACTGCCTGCCCTGATTGGCACCCCCCCCCCCCCCCCCCTCCCACCCCTGTTTAAAATCAAAGAAATATGAAACATATATTTTAGCCAAAGTGTCAGACTGTCTGTTTGGGGGGAACTTTGCCCACACCCTCTTTATTTGCCCCCCTGTATCCAGTGAACCTATCATATCACCCCAACCCCCTTGTCTGGTTTTATCCTGGCTACGCCACTGATTCTCAGAGATACTGTGAAAAGCTGCTTTCCCCGTTCCCATTTTTGTCTTTGAGTACTAAATCATAGAAATTTGACTTTTTGAGTATTGAACTTTAACTCTTTCAGGGCTGAACCCCAAAATGCTTGGCTGAGGTCTATCCATGGAGAATATTCATTATACAAAATCAAACAGGCTTTGGAGGGTTAACCTGTATAGGGCTGGTTCTGCCCTTTTTGGGGCTGTGCTATGGAGGATGCATGTTATACCTATATCAAACCATCATCAATTGGTTAATTCACCTCCCCTCCTAGCTAGTATAATTCACATAGAGAAAGAGCATAGTACACCAGGTTCCTGTGGGTACGACAACCTTGCGTTCGTAATTCTTTAGAGAAACATAATGTTTATAAATGGTTACCAAAATTATAAATTCAATATTTTATTTTGAATCCTACTTATGGGTATAGTAAGTAAAGTATTCATAACAATATACTTGGTCTGGGTGTGTGAATGACACATTGAACATTTGCATAACAATTTTGGCTAACATTGATCCACAGAAAATTAAGATATTACATTTCCCCACTAAACAGCATTTTAAAGTGATCAATTCACATTGAACCCAATGAAGACCTTTTGATTATTAATGGTATCACAAGTATTTTCCACAGACCTCAGTCCAATCATTTTGTGGGACCAGTCTATAATGTGTTGACCCGTTCCCTTCGAGATTCTAAGATCCCCATAGACTTTTTACACAGCCCACCCGGTTCCTGTAGTCAAGGAGTTAAGATGGAAAGCTAAATAGAAAGTTAACCAAATATGGAGAAAGTAATGGCAAATATGTGTGTTTGGTAACACCAGGAAATAACGTCTAGGTTTGGTTTGTTGTCTATGCCACAAATGGAAAAGATTGATCACAAAAGGCTTGGAATGGAATTAAGAAACAAAAGACCTATAACAAAGAAAAGAAATGGGTGTTCTTTTGAGGAAATAATGACCCTCTTTTCTAAAAAAAAAAAGAAAAAAAAGAAAAAAGGAAAAAAAAGAAGATTCCAAGCACTTCCATGAGCTTGAAGTGTAAAATTTCCTACATGTTCATAAGTACAAAGAAAGCGTATCACATAATAACCAGACTTCATTCCATTACGTGAGCTCAAGTGATATTTATCAGCACTTTCATCCAACAGAAATTTATTATTGGAATCACTGCCAATCTGGAGTTTAAGAAACTGGACTGAGAATTCTCCACAAATAAAAGTCATATAATATTGATGATAAACTGAAGAAAGAAGCAGTGATATGTTTTGTTACTTACTACTCTTTGACTGACTGAACTTGTCATTTGGCAGAATATTAATTATCGAACTTCAAATTATCATTGGATTCATTGTCCATTTGGATGTGCACTGGAGTTTTGTGAAACTGAACTAAGAATTCTAAACAAATGGAACTCATCAACGATTTGAAAATAAATTGCAAGCTAGATGCAGTTGTGTGTTTATTTTTCACTTTCTACTCTTGATTGAACATCGAATGCCTTCAGATATGACATTTTATGGATATCTTCAGCGTGGCTAGACATACGATTCATTTTGAGACGTCTACATTCTAGAGGAAATAATTGGAACCGTTTCGAGTAGTTAACATTTTTCTGAGATGTGAATGATTGAATATATCATACTGAGAAACATTCTACAGCCAAACATAAGTATTAAACGGAAAACATTAATTTCAGACAACATTCAGCAGTGATCTGAATAATTGGACAGTCGTTTGGTGACGTCATCCTCCGGTGATACATGAACGACTGAAAACATTACAAACACCACTTGAGAAACGCACTGCAGCAATCACTTTGGGACATCATACAACAGTGATATGAACAATTGAGAACATCATTCTGAGACAAAGTACCGCAGTGATATATGAAATAATTATTAAGACCATTCTGACAGCTTGCAATGAAGATGGATCTCCGATGGCTAGCGCTGTATGCAATAGTCGCCCTCATTCATTACGGAGCGAAGGGTATAGAGGTTCAGCAGTTCACGATCCAGCCGACCGATACCGAGGTCATCGAGGGGACAGATGTGACTCTTCAGTGCCAGGTGAATTTCTTCAACATGGGGGACGCCATCGTCTGGTATGCCCTCGACGTCGCTGTCAGCCGCGGATCCTCCGTGACCGCCCAGCGCACCGATGGCAACTACGTGATCGATGCCGTTCCCATGACAAACACGTACAACTTGGTCATGAGCAGTGTCCAGACTTCGGATGATGGGGAATACTCCTGTGCCATCGTCAATTTAAACATGATGGTTACCACAGTGATTTTGGAATCAAGGGTTGCTGAGCTGCGGATTAATTTCCCACCGCGTCCGCGGTTCCCCATGTGTAGCCCTCCGACCGTGATGGTACACGTTTTCGACCCTGTGACAATTACCTGTACAAGTGAACTTGGTAGACCCACCGTTGACCTTGTCTGGTCTCGTGCCGATGGTATTCCAATCGATGAAGACAACACCACGCTGACGGTACAGATGATGAGGATCACCCTGACATACACCTTCATTGCTACTCACAATGACCATGGCGCTGTGTTTGTATGCACTGCAAGTAGCCCGCTCATATTTCCCAATTACCTCAGGACCTGTGTGGTTGATGTGAATGTAGAGTTTCCGCCCAAAGTTAACATCACGACGATTGAACCTAGTGGTACTGGCAGTGACACCTTCCCCAGCTACAACTGCTCTGCCATAGCTAACCCAGATCCCATCACTCCGTTTGTCTGGGTGATTGACCCTCCGTTTCCAGACACCGACCCTATCATCTCTCAAGATGGAAAGATTCTATCTTTCAATGAAAGGCCAATATGCAGTGAAAATACAACCGGCACATGTGTCGTCACCAATAGCAAGGGTACAGGTAATGACACTGTTCAAATTTGCGAGCCACTTCCAACGACATTACCTCCTCCTACTACGGCGGAGAGAAATGCGGACCCAAACACGTCACCATCGGTTGACAGCACTTGGATAATCATAGTTGTCCTCCTTCTGATCATCTTGCTTGTGATGCTCGGTGGCTGCTTCATGTACCGACGGAGACAGAGGTCGCTAAGGGAACCATTGATGGAAGGACAAGCACCAAACATCAACATTACGGTGGATCCACACATAAACATCAACATCAGTGGAACGGACACTCTTTCCAAAGGGGCACTCCATGTGGAAGGCGAGGTGGTCAACACTGGCTTAAATCCGGCGCAGGATGACGAGATGTACATCGCGATGGGAGCTATCAAGACGACTGGCAGCATCACCACAGTAACAGCTGTAACTGCTTCTGTGACAACATCAGCACCGGTAACTGTTTCTACTGTTCAGGAGTCTGAAGACTACTACATTGATGGCTACATAGGTAAAGGTGGAAAACCAAAACCCAAGACAAGAAAAGGCAGGGTGACTCCTTCACCCATTCCTGCTCCAAGATCTAATCCAGGTACCCCTCAACCAAAGCCAAGGCAGAACAGGATAATGGCTGCTGTCAAGAGCAGCTTCAACAACAGGATCAGAAAGACGAAGCAAAATGATGAGACAGACCTTCATCTGGAAGATCCCACGCACGACTATGAGCGCTACAAGAAAGGAGAGCCCAATGTCTATGAGGGGTTGTATCTAACTCCTGAACCAGACGATGACATCCCCTCGACAGAAGGTGAATACTATTTAGCAGGGCCACTGCGGACAAAGGAGACATCTCCAAGCCCTACTCCCAAACCGCGGAATGCTTCCAGCCACAAACCATCTAAAGATGAATCTTTAGAAAACAATCCAGTTTATGATGGAGAGTACTATTTAGCAGGACCAATGATTAAAAAGGGGCCATCATCAAGCCCCATTCCAAAACCAAGAAACGCTACCAGCCCAGAACCATACTACAGTCCAGTTACAAAGGAGCGATCTGATGGTACAGTTACTGGAACTGCGATTGGACAGAACGATGAAGAGGAATATCTAACCCCTGATTTGTATGATGTTAGCACAAGCAATCCAGGTGCTAATTCACTCAAGAATGCACCTATGACCTCACGAGAAGAAGGTGGAAATCCGACAGAAGGGGACTATGACATGGTGGGGGCACTGCGTTCCAAAGCAACCTCATCTAGTTCTGCAGAAACCCATGGGACTGGAACACAAAGTAATACAAATGTGCATCCTAAAGTGCAGGACAAGAAAATGAAATCTGCAAAAAGCAAATCGAGGAGCATTGCCAAGCACTTGCAACTCTTCTTTGCTAAAAACAGACATGGGTCTGACGGAAATGTTTCTGCTTCTGCCACACCGGGTGATGTCATGAAGTCAGCAGGTGGAAGATTGAACCCTGTGGTTGAGGGTCAACAATATGAAGAGGCAGCTATGACAAGAGGGACTGAAAGGGATAAGTCAGCAGGGGCTAAGATGGTGAAAGAACATCCACAGAGAAGCAACACATCTGTCAATGCAACAGATTCAGAGGAGACATATGAAGTGCCAATTCAACAGTACGAATGCGATGCGAGTCTTGGTCTGTCATCCACGGTAATAGCTGGTGAAGAACCTTCAACAGTGGAAGATGATGAGACGTATGAAGAGCCGATAAGGTCCAAAGACACTGCTAAATTGGGTGCATCTTCTATGGTTGAACCTGGTGGGGAGACACCTGAAGCAGAAGGCGATGAGAGTATCTATGCAGAGGCTACTCTGTATGGAAGCACAGGGGCCATGGCTACCAAGGACCTACCCAGGACCGTAAAACAGAAGGCGGGTAAGGAATCTGCTGGCAAGAAGACGGCAACCCTCGTCAGGAATGAGATTGACTTTTCAGAATATGCTGATGAGGAGGATGGAGAGGATGAGAATGGGGATGATTGCCAAGAAGAAGAGGAAGAGGAGAGTGTGCATGCTGAAGCACAGGTCTACGGGGTCGTAGGAATCAAAAAGCTGCAAGCTGCTAACCCTAATGTAGATGGACCAACTGGGGGGAAGTCTGCAACAATTGTGCGCAATGACGACATTGACTTCACAGACGTTGATTATATGAATGACAACAGTGATGAGAAAAACAACAAAGACCTTGTTGAGAGTACGCCTTATCCGAGAAATGGGGAGGAGGAGGAAGAGTTATATGCGCAAGCTACAGTGTATGGGTCTGTAGAAGACACAAACGTGTCAGCTCGCAAGGTACAGACACCTAGCCACAACAAATCTGCAACCATAGTGAGTAATGACATTGATTTCTCCGAATACGAGGAAGCAGAAGGACAACAAAATTCTCAGGGTCAGAGCCCAACCAATGCGGATGAAATAGAAACTGAAGGTCTGTATCTCGAGCCAACTGTTAGGAAGCCCGCTGCCCCAAGAAAACCACCAAAAGCTAGTCCAAGACTTAGAAAGAAATAGGAATGATGTACATGTATCTGTCTCACTTACCAAAGTGCTGGTCAGATAATAGTGAGTTATGATTCAGAAATTGTATGCTGTTCATGCAAAGACATGTGACTTTTTTGTGATTGTTGATGATGACTGAAGCACAGCACATTTGTAGTCGCACTCTCAATATTTTTGTTATGTTTAAAAATCATATTTACCTTTTTCTGTATATTAACGAAAGTGAGATAAATGAAGCACTTGTTATTTATTTGATATAATGATATAATTGATCATTATCTCTAAGGACTTTTTAATTGATCAACTGATCGATGAAACATAGTCATATGCAATGTGATAATATTTCCAAATCAATTTTATTTAATTGTTTACTTAATATAAAAGTCAATACCATGCTTAAAAATGCAGGCATGTATTAGGGATTGACTGTGATTTAAGCCAGTATCATTATGTAGGAAGTGAACCCAAAAGGGAGAAGTAAAAAAAAAAAAAAAAAACATCTACAGAGAAAGAGAAATGCATTTCTGTACCTATGCAGGGAAAAAAATACACGGGGGCAGCGGGCGAATTCGCCCCCGAAATGCCAAAAAGAGCCCCCGAAAAAAGAAAGAAAAAATTGTGATCGAATGCCAATCCATTGATCACTTAATAGTAGCCCATAAAATTCGAAAAAAAGAGCCCCGGAAATTTGTAGCCCCCGAAAAACTTCCCATAAAATTAGATAGGGAGCCCCCGAAATAAAAATATTAATTTTTCCCCTGTACCTATGTTGCATTGCTCAGTCGGTGCTTGGGAGTCAGATTTATTTCTCTACCTGCAAAGCACCTTGAACTATTCCATTCAATCCAAAGAAGCAATTTATCATGAAGTATTATGCTCTCTGTTTTAGAAATATATATCTATCTTTTAGGCTGCAAAGCAGAGATTCCATAATACCTCTCTTCTTTTACTTCTTCTTTTTTTTAAAAACATGTATACATCTTTTTGGCCGCAATACAGGGATTCCAAAATATATATATCTCTTTGTATCTCTCCTTTTAAAAAAAACATATTATCTTTTTTGGCTTTTGGCCCACATGCAGATATTCCAAAATATATATCTCTCCTTTTTTGTATCAAGAAAGTATATCTTTCTTTTTTTAAACATATCATTGGTTTGGCTGCAATGCAGAGATTCCAAAATATATCTCTCTATATATCTCTCTTTTTTTTAGAAACAAATATATATATATATATATTGGCCGCAATGCAAAGATTACACAGTTCCCATTATACAGAAGGTTGCTGCACTCTGCCAGCTACAGAGAGTATCAAATCTGTCACCCAAATGATGGGCAATTCATTTTGCACAGGAAAGAAAGAATATTTATCATTTAATTAAAATGGATCTATAGGACATTTCAGAGTGGTTTTTCCAAAAGATGGGAGAAGATGAAGGTTAGAAGTGAATAGAACTAGACTGTATACATGCTCTCTATACATTTGTTCTTCTTGTGTAAACCTATATTTTTTGCATTACCTGTACCTGTACAGTATTGTTTTTACCTGCAGTCAAACCTGTCTTGGTGGCCACCTGTCTATAGCAGCCAACCTGCCTATAGTGGCCACCAAAGTGTTCCCCTAGAAAAATGAATGTTACTTAATATGGAATCTGTCTCTATAGAGGTCACCTGTCTACAGTGGCCACTATTCTTATTTCTCTTTGGTGGTCACTATACACAGGTTTGACTGACTGTTAACTTCTTACATTGCTGTTTATAAAACCCTGTCTTAACTGGAAAAAATAGTCGAGGTAACGTCCTGATGTTATCCGGATGAGATCCTACACCGTTCCAGTTAAGACGCTCCAATCGGGATAACATCAGGACGACATCGGGGTGAGTTTCACCCTAGTCGGGCCAGGGTGATATCGCGGTAACGTCCGGACGACATCCTGATAAACGGCCAGTTAAGACCAGCTGATCGTGATGAGGGAGGTGCGGTTGTTATGGTAACCTACCCGAGTGAGGATTTTGCGGATGGCTAGTTAAGACTGCGGCCATGAGCCTGACGAAGGCTCAACCTGTGTTTTACGACCAGACCCCCTACTGTTTCTTATCCAGATATCGCTCGGATGACATCGAGGTAAGGTCTATTTCTCCCAGTTAAGACGGGGTTTTAGGTTGAATTAGGTTTATTTTGCTTTCTGTTATCATTGTTGATATTTGTTTCATTGTTTGTGCTGATAAAATGTTTGTTGCTCTTTATAAAATATTCAGTTGTATTATATTCAGAATTATTTTTCTAATATGCATTGTAAATAACATTATTAAACACATGATCTCAATATGTACAATGTATTAATGATCTGCGTCACAAACATGTAAACATATTGGTTTGTTTCATGTTTCTATAGAGTCCTTATTCATAAATATTTAAAAAGCTATATCCATTTTGTATCTCTATTCAGCATTTTATACAATGTGTAAATCTGTGTGTTCGTATTTGTTCATATAAGCCATTGCATCATGAATCCATTCTTCATTTTTGTGTAGAATTGCAATGTAATATTAAGATCTAAAACCCTGAAGTATTCACTCTTTCAAGACAATCATTATAATTAATATTATGTTATAATATCAGAATGTTATTTTTTCTTACATTAAACAATATACTGTATTTTAGACCTTTCCTTTCACTGTAAATTGCAGAAATGCAAGTGAAATTCATTACGTGTTCATGTCAACAATTATTCCATTTTTAAAATCTTAGTATTTTGGCAGTACACTTAAAGGAGCATTTCAAATACTGCTACTGTTTAAATGCACTCCCAACTAGATTTGTGAAAATCCCATCGAGTTAACCCCTTGCCTATGGGAGGAAACTGGGTGGGCAATGTACAATGTTGGGTCTCAGTAGAGGAATTCCAGAATCACAAAAGGAGCGGGTTAATACAGGGCCCAGCATGTTCCCATAAGCAGAGGGTTAATGTTCTTGTTAGTCCATAAATGGAATAGTTACTGTGTCCGATATATATGTCCAGCCTCCCCCTTTGTCACAGGTGCATGCATCGTCCAAAAACCCGAGGTACCAGATCTCACCAATACATCATCATTAAGACAGGAGGTGGGCCACATATGGAGGACAAATCCATATTATAGGAGGAAAGTATTAGAGAGAAGGGGATGTTGAAAATGACAACATTACCCTGATATAACTCTCTTACTTTCTTCTTCTTCTTCTTCTCTTTTTTTTTTTTTTGTATGCGTGTGCTGTAATGGGTGATGAATGATCCAATTTGCTTTATGGACGGGCAGCTGTACAAATGAGTCATAACTTTTCGTTGAATGCTGCCCTCTCTAGATTAAGATGTTTCATCCTAATCATATATGATTTATTTCCAAGAATGATATAAAGCACATTAAATGTGTAGAATTGTAGTGTGTGTAAATGAGTTTTATACAGTTCTAACCACATCATTCCATGAATATTTGTATACAAAATTATTTTGTTTATAACTAATTATTTGTATAGGGCAAACCAAGTTTGGCATTTTGCTATTATTTTTTAAATGTATTTCTTGAATCACATATTTATTGATAAAGGTAACAGAACTTCATGTGTCAACATTAACGGCAGTGTTAACCCGTTGTTTACGGGAACCGGGTGGGCTATATGTTCAAAGTAGATGGAGATTTCATACAAGGGAACAAGAATAATGATCCTGCCAATTTAATTTTAAAAATCAATGATTTCAACATTGGATCTGAAGGATCATTTATCATGAACAACTATTTGGTTTAACTATTGTATTGGGCAAACCAAGCTTATCTAGTTATGTGTTTTTATTTTGTATTTGTGTTAATCATCATAAAGATATTCACCAAATAGTTAATTCTTTATCATATTTATCATTGATACCAAATTTCCTTACAAAATAATGAGGAAACAGGATTATTCTCAAATTAAAACAAAATATGTCAACAAATCTATATAGGGTGGCCCAACAAAAACAGAACGGGGCAATTCCCAAAATATAGTATCAACATGATAATGTCCATCGGATAGGGTGTATTTTCCAATGAAAAACGATACCAAGAACAGTCATTTTGGTTGTGTAGTTTTTGTTTAAGGGCGCTGTGAGTGACACCATGTCAGGTTCCCATTTTATCAATTTTTACCAAGTCAGTGCCTGATAAATCAGACTTACTGCCCGTCATAGTATCGAACAGCTATGCCCATTCACTCGGCACACAGCTGAATGCACACTAACAATGACGCCCGTATTGCTCGATGCTATGACGGGCAGTAAGTGCGATTTATCAGACACTGACTTGGTAAAAATTGACAAAAATGGGAACCCGACATGGTGTCACTCACAGCGCCCTAAAACGAAAAATACACGACCAAAATGACTATTCTTGGTATCGTTTTTCATTGGAAAAGACACTTTATCCGATGGACATACTCATTTTGTTACTTTATTTTGGGAAGTGCCCCGTTCTGTTTTTTTTGGGGCCACCCTGTATAGTAGAGCTGAGTCAAACCGGATATTTTGCATTTCGAATATGAGTCGTGTAAAAACGGTCGGATATCGAATATTCGAAAAAAAAAAAAAAAAAAAATAATAATAATAATAATAATTTTTATTTTTATTTTTTTCATAATTTTTTAAAATAGATATTCTGTCCGTTTTTTCAATTAGAATTGGCAGTATAGTGTGATGTTAGTGTACAAACTGCTGTCAAGATGAAATACTTTGACATCTCATCATAGATTCTTCTAAATTTGGCACTCACTATACCACTTGTATATTAATCCTCTTACCTTTGGTTTATTATTTGTTTTGTTTATTTGTGAATTTATGTAAAATACCTTAACTTTTAACTTCAGCAATAGATAAGCAGGGTTCAATGTGCCATTTTTTTTTTCTTTTTTTTTTCGGATATTCGTATCCGAAAATTTGTATTCGGTATCCGACCTTCACGGTCGGATATCGAATAGCCATTCGATTTGAC
This sequence comes from Echinarachnius parma, assembly GCA_037951105.1. Lineage (NCBI taxonomy): Eukaryota > Metazoa > Echinodermata > Echinoidea > Clypeasteroida > Echinarachniidae > Echinarachnius > Echinarachnius parma. The sequence continues at coordinate 19,399 of JBAMJV010001443.1, forward strand.
TCAGCTCTACTGTATAGTACTGAGCACTACATACCTTTGAGCTTTGATGTCCATTTGAATGTGTGTGTTCCTCTAAGAATGTCACTCAAATCCAGTCCTGCTCAAAGACACTTCAGGTGAACTGTAAACAACAAACAAGGAAATAAAGATGATGTAACCATAATATGCAAATGTTGTCAATTTTGTTTTCTTCTTGTAATAAGATTCTGAATCCATCACTAAGATAACTGTGATACAAACCCCAGTAAGTATTACTGTACAAAGATAATCAAAATCACAACCTAATACTCTAAAAGTATATTATATTAAAGAGTGCATTTTTGAATAATACCTTGAAGCAAAAAGGTGCTTTAATTTAGAGTCACTTTTCTACTTTCTATGATTTAAACTGGTAAATTGTGTAAAACATTATTTCAATAATTATATTACATTGTATGTTAAAAGTAAATAAAACAATATTGCTGCACCCCAACAAAGACAAAGTACACACACACACCCACACACTCGCAACACAAATATACTCATTAACAGAGTTATAGATTGTGGAGCAACGTCTAACCAAGGAGGTTTAATTTTAAGAATTATGTTTTTTGAGAGCTCTATGTTGGGCTTTTTCAATCATTTCCTGCATGCATGGTACATCCCATGTTGTCTATGCTGGCCCTGAGCCCAATGAGGGGTGTAATGGAGATACCATAACCCCTCACATTTCCTCATTCCTGCATGGGATGTGAGATGTGGAATCCCATGTCTTCATAATAGAAGATGTTCATGTAACAAGGAAATAGAGATAATGAAGAGAGTGTCTGGTAATTAAATGGACCCCTGCAATATCTTGGCTGATTTGAGAGGTTTTTTTAGCATACTAGGTCATACATTGTAATTTTAAAGCATATTTTTTGTTTAATGCAATGCTTTTATTCTTTCTTTATTGTTATTTCGCACAATGTGTTTGTGTTTCTCTGTGTGTGTGTGTGTGTGTGTGTGTGTGTGTGTGTTTGCGCTTGCTTATAAATGCAATACATGTTTGTATGTATTGGGTGTGTGTGTGTGTGTGTGTGTGTGTGTGTGTGTGTATGTGTGCATTTCCAATGGATGCGAGTGCTCACTTTGTCTTGTATACCTACAATACTGTACTATATAGCGGTTCATCTTTTCCTAGAATATTGTCACAATTAGTGCGGACTACTTTTAGCACGATATGGGTAGCAAAACATTGGTTCATTTTGGCACCCATTCATTGACACTATTATAATTACTATAAGTAAAAGTTTAAATATATGCATTTAATTATTTTACAAGCGATTATTGAAAAGAAGTCAATATATCCAACTGCTTTAAAATCATTTAACCTTCACACTGGACTCCGTTTCACCTTTGGCCAATAATTGAATCAATTAAGATACTAAAAATCTAATTTTTCAGGGAAAACTGTGGAGTCAAAAATGATATACAAGTCACCAAAAATTACAATTAAGATGGTGATGTCCCATCAACCCCTATCGATCACTCATTATGTTTCTTGCTATTAAGTAGGCTGGAAAAGCAATCATTTTGGGGCTAAAAATAAGACAGGAGGTGAAGATACGGCCAATAAACAATGGTGCCTGCGCAGGGTCAGTGGAAGTCACAGAAGTGTTCACACTTTCCAGCTAAACAATGTTTCTTGGCAATTAACCTGTTCCCTACTAGATGTTGCAATCCCCATAGAGATAATATTACAGGACACAGAAGGTTCCTGTATGCTATAAGGGTTAACAGTTGAATCAAGCAACGATAAAAAAAAAAAACTCACGTACCACAATTTACCAAATCAAAATGTAAGGAATAGTTTACAAGACACCAGTCAAATAATGTCCTAATAAGCAAAGGTGCCTGAGCAGGGTCAGTCGCAGTCACAGAACGGCAGATGAAGTGTTCACACTTCCAAAGTTAAACAGCGTTTCTTGGTAATCCCTGAGGTGAATTAAACCAATTCATGACAATTTGAAATACTTGTCCCACAATTTGTTTTTACCCAATAGGAAGGAATAATTCAACAGACATCAAATAGTTTTCTACGCCCATTAATTTACTTTAAAACAATAATCGATCCTCATATGAACTCATTGTCTAACTCGGTGAACATCAATATAATCCCGTTCACAACTAGATTTTGCAATCCGCGAATAATTAATCCAGGGCCCACCAGGTTCCTGTAGGCCATGTGTTAATCCGTTCAGGACCGATTGATTTTTGCTAACATGCATTCTCCATAGACCTTAGCCTGAGTATTTTCTGGACCAGTATTTGATGGTTAATAAAACATAGTCATCAAGTACACATTATTCCTTTACAAAACTAGGAACATAAGCAAAATGTTATGTAGTGAATTATGAATTATATTCATCGTAAAATGTACAGGCCATGTATAATTCTGACAATGCATTGCACACATATCTGAGTTGAAATCCATGGCTGTCAAAAATGAAAAAACATAGTCCTACAATAAGTATCACTTTAAGAAAAGAAATAGAAGAAACAAAAAATACATTTTACACTTGTAAAGCTCTAAATAAATCTCCTAGTTCAGCAAGATAAATACCCATCATAATTCTTGCAGCGTACTAATCAGATATAGTACTGCACAGATTGTCAGGCTTCTATTCCCAGCAAAGCCCCATTTTCTTTGCTTACTTTCATCTATTCAATTTATTCCTGGTCATTTTCCTTCCTTAGATGTTTGAATTAACAGTCATACTGCATTACATATATGGTTGTTGTATGCTTAGTTTTGGAAAATGAGTTTTTCTTGAACTATTAAAGGAGTGTACTTTGAAAAAAGATCAAGTATTTATTTACCAGGTATTATTAAAAGTTCACTTGCAACTATGTCATGTATGTGTGCCTTTGCAAGATAATCTTATCTAGATAATAATCATATTCTCTGATAGGATTTGCTTCACAAAGTGGTCAGGCAACTAGGTCAATACATATGTACTGTATAAAATGCAATGGTAAAGATGTTATTGAATAATGTGGGTGTAAATTGGATGAACTGCTTGAATCTAGATCTTAAACCTGGACAATTTCTATTAGGAAAGATATAGTACACAATAAATTGTTGTCTCATAATGAAAATTATCATGTTCGGTGCAATGCGCTGAATCCATTTACTTTGATACTAGAAGCATCATGGTAACTAAAATTATATATAAACCAAGCATGTGGCTACTTCTCCTAATAAAGGTAAATCAATTCCCTATTTTAAATGCACTCGCTCTTTACATCCAAAGTAAGATACATAGTGTGTGTTATTTTTTGTATATTTAGAAGTATTTTGGGATAGTATACAAATGAAAACAAATTTTTTTCTAAATTTAAACCAAAATCAAAACAGAATAAATAGATCAAAGCTTGAAAAGCACTGTCCTTATTTGCTATCCAAAATTGTAAAAAAACAAAATTGAAAACCCATTATTTTGTACAAACGCCATGTTTAGGACTATTCCAGACACCCAATGATGAAAATTGTTTTCTGTATAACACACGTTCTTCATAGACCCCCAGCTAGAGTATTATGTGGACCAAGTCATGAGTGGCCTAACCCATTGCTTACCAGAACCTGGTTGGCTATGTACAAAGTCTATGGGGATTTCAGAATCTCAAAGGGGGAAAAGGGTTAAATCTGCAATCATTCAATATGTAATTCCCATCACCGTCTATAAGTGGTACTATTAAAATGAAATAATATCCAGTTTGGTATGCACGGAGCACAAAGAGGGGGAGAGGGGGCGGACGGGCGCACGGTCAAGTGCGGAGTGACACAATTGCAGGAAATGCATTGGACATGTGTATGAATGATGTAAATAACTGGGAAATACATTAATGGGGCGATGTTTGTGACATCAGAATACGATTGTCACACAAGTTGGTCCAAAAGACATTGTCAGCTGCTCTCTACTTGTACTTGCATACAAAATGCTCTAGAGTTACGGCGCAAAATAACTTCTTCTTTTTTTCATTTGGCTGGCAAACAAACAGATACATGTACGTATCAAAACCAGAGAAAATACTGCCACCAATGATAGATGACTAAAATTCTCTAGCCATTTTGAATTTTACTTCTTTTATTCAACAAACCCCCCCCCCCCCCAAAAAAAAAAAAATACTAAAAAAACAAAACAAAACAAACAAAAACAAAAAAACAAAAAAACAATTAATAAATACAAAAAATAATTAAAAAAAAAATCAAAGTATTTTCATCCTTTCAAATCTACACATGACTGGACAGGCGAAAGGTAATTATCGTAAATCATTTAAATAACAAAAATAATAATCACACAAAATGTCACACGTTTTGTTTCACCAATTTTCATGTTCATTATCTGTAGACAAATTCTTATATTGCCAATATTCAAATGTTCAAACCCCTATAGATGTGATATAACCCTTATATTATTTGGTGCCTTTCTTGATTATAAAGTGTCTAAAAACAATAAAAAGTTACAAATGCCAATGGGGTATTGCAAGCTGCATCTGGTGGCATTTACACAAGTTCTCCTAGAACAAACCAGCTCATCTACTTGTGTGAAAAGCCCCCATGACTGGTTGTATTTAATATTCCATGTACACGTGTGCAACACAAACTCCTACCAGGCAGCCAGCCGACTATAGTTAGCCGAGATACGTGCAGATCGGCGCTGCGGACTAGCTAGTGTACGGAAATGAAGCTCCTACTCCTGATAATCACATCAAACTCCGGAGCTGTAAATTATGTCATCTTTTGATTGGAAACGAGATGGGGACTTGATTAATTTACCATTGTCACTGGTGCGAGGGAGGGAGGGAGTGATCATGTACACTATGTATGTATCTCATCGTAGAACTACAACCTCATTGTGGTGTCAGAGGATAGGTGGGGAGTGAATGCAGAGGATAATGAAGTAGATGATTTACTATCGTAGGCAGGCAGTCTCTATGTACGAGAAGTGTTCAGTAGAAATATGATTTGAACTATTTAAGGAGAACAGAGTGTGTAATTTTGGTACTATAACTTACTGATCCTATCATACAACTACAAAACCTTGTGGAGTCAGGGGATTAGGGTGGGGGAGGGGAGATATCATTGTAGAGGATATGATGAAGTAGATAATTTACTATAAATATATGGCAGACAGTCTATCTATTATGGGAAGTTATGGATGAAAATTACTTAATTGTGAGAAGTGTTTAGAAAGGGAGTTTCAATCAAAGGACAAAATAATTATGTATTTTTTTCTTCTATTTTTCCTTTTGAGGGATGGGGGGTGGGGCAAACATCTGAAAGGAGAGGATATAATGAAGTACATAATTTACCATCTTAGGTAGACAGTCAATCGGTAAGAAGTACATTTATTTTACTGTTCAGTTGAACATGATTTAATGGGGATCAGAGTCTTTATCATTTTAATATTGTAACCCTTCCTTTTGTTAATACTCATAAGAGGTGATATGAATAATTATTATTTCTTGCATTATCGTTCTGATTGGGAAAACCAATACAACACAACTGTAAAAAAGGGGACTAAAGAGTTAATATGATGGCTTAAATCGAAAGGACAGGGTCATTTTCCAATTTCTGTTCATAGGGAAGGGTGAACATCTCATTGTGGAGGATATAATTAAGAAGATGATTTAATACATCAGACAGGCAGTCATTATATTTAGGCAATGCTCGAAATTAGCATAGGCCCGATGGCCCGGGGCCACCAAAAATTGCTGTAGGGCCAGTAAAAAACTCATATTTCAAAGTTTGGTGGCCCGATTGGGCCAGCAAAAAAAAAAAAAGTCTAGGGCACGACAAGAGCTTGCTTTTAAATGTAGCATTCAGCAACTTATACCCTTTTCTCACATACAAAATATTGGTCTAATTGGTTAGTTAAAAAGTTGCAAGTTAATTGAGCAAGTAACACTGCTGCTAATGAATATTCATACATTATTGAGCAGCAGTACTCATTTTCTAACCAGTTGTTATAAAAAAAAGTTTCATATTAAAAATCGTTGTTAGTAATTTCAGTTATTTTGCGTATTTTGCATATCTAATGAGCATTATGAATGCTGCTCATGAATATTGATTACTATCACAATTTTAAAATATGTCTTTTGTCTAAGGTGTTCAGACAACACTGCACAGAATTTTGAGGTCAAATTGAATTTTCTCTTTTTCTACTATTTTTGTTTTGTCACCTAGACCCTGACTATGTATGACTGGTGAAATTGTCACTCGTGTGTATTCAATCGCTGTCATTTTTTGATGAAGACAATGAATAAAAAGACATGACACACACACATTCATCCTAATTCATGTTTATTTAATTCATCTTACAATGAAACAAAGGGGAATGAAAAATAAAAAGTATTGCCTAGTACCCTGAAACTATTCATATGGTTACTGTATTCATTTTACTTTTGTTTTTCCTTATTTTTTTCGGGCCAGTAGTTTTTGGTTTCGGGCCACCAAATTTGGAAAAATACTAATTTTACTGGCCCGACCGGGCCACCAGCAAAAAAAAGTTAATTTCGAGCATTGATTTAGGAATGGAATATTCAGTACAAAATGATTTTAACCCATTCAGGACTGGTCCCAAAATACTCGGACAGGAGTCTATGGAGAATGCATGTTATAGCTAAATCAGTCCGTCCTGAACGGGTTAAGGGGGATGCATGTGGAGTTCAATAAATACTAGATACCGTAAACCGGGGTGACTTTGGCCACTTTTTGAGATGAATGTATTTTCATCAAGCATCACTTTTCAGAACAAATTTCTTATTGTTTCTAATGTAGTCCTATAGGATAATGTTTAGAATACAAAATTTGTTCTGAAGAGTGAGACCTGATGAAAATACATTCTTCTAAAAAAGTGGCAAAAGTCACCCCGGGTGCCAAAGTCACCCCGGTTTACGGTACCTATTTTTGGAGACTAGACCCGACTATATCATTGGGGTGTGGGGGTAGGAGAGTTAAACAATTTAGAGGGCAGCTTTTTGTCCGTAACCGCTGAATAACACTGTATTTAACCTATTTCAGAATTGGGTCTACATTAAAAGCCCATTTAATTTTTTGATTGTATAATTGTATTTTTGTGTATTTGTAAGCGCTATGATACCGGCGTGAATAGCGTATTTAAATAACAGTTATTATTATTATTAACAAACCATTCAATCGCTAACCTATTAAGGGAAGGGGTGACCATGACATACATATGGACAGGAACCAGGAACGGTGGTAGAAAGTTCTGTGGGAAATGGGGGCACGAAATGTGACAATGTTGCGCCCAATTAACCTAGATGTAGTTAGGAGTGACATTGGGGAGCAGATGATAATGGGGGTAGATGCAGACAATCTGACAACATAGAGATTATATTTCAAGCTATCATACATACTCTACGATAAGCAGATGGAAAACACATGTAACAACAATTTGCATCATGTATAGGACTATATATGGGCAGATTAGTTGTCGATATAAATAGCTAACAAACAAAATCAAATTCATATCCAGCATTATTTCACTCTAAATGCTAAATTGGTCAATGTTTTTAGCCAGTTCAAGTACAATATACTAAAAGTAAGCATTCTCTATAGTTCTATTCATTATTTTCAGGACCAGCCCAGAAATGGTTAACATTTTGAATTGTAATGCCTCTTTTTACTACATATGCCATGCCTATGTTGGGAGAATAGGGAGCACCCTATGTTTGTTTATTTACAAAATAATCTCCACCATCTTTTTGTAATTATAATTAGACACAACTAATACATTTGTTTTCAATTTTTAGATAATTATTAATCAAACTTGACCACATAGAAAGGAATCTAGAACTCCACTTTTCCTTAGACTTTAAGCTCTGACATTTAAAAGCTTCATAACACTTAGATTGAGGAAACAAACACAAATGAACAACTATGAACTATGAACTACATGTATGTATTTGTAGTTAACTGAGTAAATGAGACAGATTGACAAACAAGTAATTAATTATATTTCTATGGGCATTGGGCAGACACAACTGAAAATCAACTGACCAAATTAAACTTCCTTTTATTTATCTAGTTAATTGGGCAAGTTTGACAGATTGCCCAAAAAGCAATTAATTATCCCTTTTTTCTGATGGTTTATTATATAAACTTTTCCTGGTGTTATGGCTACAGCAAACACTGTCATCTAAAGAGGTTGCCAATTTAATTAATTAGGGATTGAGTACATACACCTGTGGCTTGTTTCAGCCGCGTTCAATCATACGGCTTAATTGACGATCTATCACGCCCTTCATATTGTGCTATGGCAAGGACGGATCAACTAAATATAGACATTTCTTCTTTAAAGAATCTGGGAGATGATATTCTGTAACCAACTGTGCCTGAAAAACCAATCAGATAATGATTATTATCTTTTAAATTATACAACACCATTTTTTCATTCTTTGCAATTCTATTAAAGAAACATGGCATATTTGAATAATTTTTTTTTTTTTTAACTAAACGTTAAATGCGCTGATCAACCTTGGAGCAAGTGTCGTCAGAGGTATTAAGGATTTGTGACCTTTTTCTCAAGTCAGTTTCATCACAAAGGACAAGGCTGGTGATTTAAATTGTGTTCACAATATACAGTCAAACCTGTATATGGGTCAGAATTTTGAAAAGTGCACTTTTCGACCCCAACAGGGTAAAATTCAATTTATTTTTTAAATTTAAAGACATCTATCTAATGTGAAAGCATGGAATCCTAGCTTCCAGGCGTACCCCATTATACTGGGAAACTCCATGTGGTTCCGTTTTTATTCACTGTTGAAGTAACCCATCTCCAAAAGGCGAACGTCCGTGAGGGATTATGTAGATATAGATTTAGAACCCATATATCTAATTTATTTTCTGTCATATACAGCCTATATTTTGACAATTTACTTCTAAGACTTGCTTCTCTATGTATGCCAAACGAGGATTGTGTTTTATTTGCCAAATAGAAAATACAAACGTCCAAACTTTTACTGAATTGTTATGTTTGTTTAAAATTAATGTGTTATTCAGAACCTTTGCTTTACTTTAGCCGCATTTTTTTAGGAACGCATCTATATACGCTCGTATTCCCGTACCACACACTTCAATGTGCATGTTAATAGGATAAATTGCTGTCTAGATCATAATATTGCATAATTACATGACCAAAGAGAGTATAGTTTTCATCACGGACGTTCCCATATCGCTCACGGACGTTCGCTAGAAACAAGAATGTTGGCAGAATGATCTGATCTCATCCAAAAGAGTTTCTATTCTTCGAAAATGGCTTTAAAACAGGGTCATTAAATAAAACAGGGTCATTATACAAACAAACTTGAAAATTGCAATAAATCTGTTTAAATAGTTTGGTTTTTACATGGACCTGGTCGTTATAATGAGTCCTATTATTGGTTGGATTGACTTAATGCTTATAGAACAATATGATGATAATACTTTATCTATTCCTATTATATTTAAGCCAGAGACTATGCATACATCCTAGTCAGATATAAAAGTAGCATTTTCCAAGTCGCCTGGTCCCTCTTTCTTACTATTATTGTTTTTAATTGCAATTTCATGGACGTTCGCATACATTTCACGGACGTTCTCTGCCTGAACAGTCTTACAGAAATTGATGACAACATTTATTTGAATCTCATCTAGGCTCCAGACCAATATAAAACATATAAATTTATCAGTTGATATGTTTTAGCTATCTGAATTGATTATAATGAAATGTCTGCTACTTAACTATCACTCTTAGTGGACCTGTGGAAATCGTAACCCCTAATTTTACACCGGCTTTCCTCGGTTGGGCACTCTATAACAGAAATGCCACCATACTTCTGTAAATAAATGATTTTACAACATTTCCGCAATCATAAATAACATGTTTAAAGGGATAGTTGAGTTCTGGTAAGGAGAGTACAGTTTTAGTGAAACTGAATTTTAGTAACCAAAACCTGCATCATTACATTACAAACTAATAGTTATAACTAGAAAGGAACACAAAATTACAAATGACGTAGTAAAGATCATGTTATCATTCAAAAAGAGCCGTTAAAACGTAAGAGGGCGCTCTCTAAACACTCATCGGTTTCAACCATTTTGAAAAAAATATTGTGCATGTGATGCTTTGTTGAAATAGTGATTAGATAGAGAAATAACCAACAACTATTTAAATACCTATTTTGTAACTTTTTGAAAAGAGGAAGCATTTTTTTGAATTTTTAACGGCTGGTTCAAAATTCTCTAATAAACCCGGGGCCCCGGGTTTATTACAAATTGTTATATTTATGGATATTTCAGCCGTTTCTGAACCGATTTTGATCAAACAAAGATGATTTTATTGTTTAAATATTATGCTCTTTCAAATTTTACACTCAGTTTTTCATTACCTCACAAACCAATTAAGTAGTCTAGCGCCCTCTCTACCAAAACTCAACTTTCCCTTTAAATCAAAATAAAGGCCATTTTCCTGTCACCAGAATACAGTTTCTCACATGAGTCTTAATGTCACGGACGTTCGTATTAATTTCACGGACGTTCTCGAATTGCCTATAGTGGTACCCAAGTGTCCAATCTCGAGTCAATTCCTTACAGAAATAAATGTAAGTGCCAACATAATTTGTTAATATATGCATATCACACGTTTTTATATGTGCAAAACCTTGCCATATATATTTGAGATGTATTTTGACTTTGGGAGACCCATATATAAAAGTTATTTTGGATTGTGTATGTTGTATTTCGATTCAATTCGTATATGGTTTATTAATTGAAAATACATATATTTATCTTTTCCAGCCATAAATTTTTACAAAACATGAAACAAACTGAGGGTACCAAAAGCCATGAGCAAAGTAAATAATATACACGTAAAACTTATTTCTTAAATAAATACATAAAGAATGCCTTTTTAGATCATACATGTATATTATGTTTTGTATAAAGAAATATTAGACATGGAAACCATTACGCTAAATATTATACGCTAAACATATTATACATGTTTGTTATTGCATTTTATTTAGAAAGAATATCTTAATAAAATGTAATAACAATCGCATATATAATAAATTCAATCATTTTAAGGGCTAACTAAAGTAACTAAACGTGTTTAACATTTAAATCTAATTTGCAGAGATTATAAATTGTTTTATAACATATTTCAAAGATAAATCTTGCAAATAATCATGTTGATAGTTTCCGATGTTTACTGACCCACATCTTGTTTCCCAATTGTTAACCTCCAACCGGTTTCAATGTTTCAATTATAATTAAGAACAAGACTAACCTTGAATGGTTTATTATAAATATTGCGCGAGCTAAAATTTAGTTGCAATATTATAATGATTCTAGCAAAAACAATATTTGTTATATATCAAGAAATAACAAAACAGACAATATTATAAGTATTATTACGATGAAGTCATCAAAATAATGCATAAATATTACACCAATCTTGCGCCATACAGCCATTTAGTTGGACTTAAATCCGACAGGCATATGAGAAAACAGTCTCAAAGCCTGCAGCAGAGGAGGGCCAACAGTCTCAAGTTTTGCAGAGGGTGGGGCAACAGTTTCCACACAGACCTTCGGTTGCAATGTTGTTACTTGTTACTGCGCCATATGCCCCTTTTTATGTTTTGAACAGCTTTCTTTCGCCTGTAGGCCTGCGACTGTGCATAATCATAATCTTGGGGTTGACTTCCTATAATACAATGTCCACGCTGCATAGGTGGAAGTAAATATAATATCTAGTGGTATTACAAAACAGCTAAGCAAGTTGATCAAATGTAAAACGAACCTCCGTGATGGTGACTAAAAATCAACATATTCATGTGTGGTTGGCAATGACCTGGGTCGAAAGGCACACACAAGGGGCACCTGCTGTCAAAAAATTGTACCAGTACTTGAACTTTTACTAAGATTTTTAGGGCAATAAATGACGAACGAACGTCCGTAAGCACAACATTTCATAAGTTTGTTACAGTTAAATGACTTGCAGGAAATAAATCTATCTGGGATATGAGAGACATAACAATGTACTAACAACATCAAACGGTATCAACTTGCTGTGAGCGTTTAACATGGTAACATTATAAGAACAATGTTCATGATCGAACGTCCGTGAGCGAACGTCCGAGCGAACGTCCGTATTATAAATAGTTGTCAAAAGGCTTCGAAAATGCTTGATATAGCTTCTTGGTTAGCTGCTTGCCCGATAAAATTGCTGTACCAGTGTCTACGTGCAGATAAGCAGCCTCAGATTCGTAATTGGGTCTACTAATGCCGGACGTTCGTTTTCATCACGGACGTTCACGAAGATCAATTTTTGGCCCAAACCAAACATTGCATTTGATAGATAACATTCAAATAGGCAAAATATTGTGGCCCTACTATGAGTCCATCAGACTGACCCCAGCAATTGATGACTAGGATGCAATTCGCTTATAGCAGTGATGATAACAGAAGACAGAACGTCCGTGACGAAATCAAGTATAATTTCATACAAAAAAATGTTACTCCGCGAGCAGGAGTAGTTAGCCAACAATTGTTGTAGAATGTGTTCAGTGGGTTCAACCCTTAGTTTTGGAAATAGTTTTTGTTTTGACAACTAAGTAGAATTTTGGTTGTATGGATTTTAATGTATGTTCACGGACGTTCACTTATCATGGCCTTTCCTATTGAAATGTACCCTGAGATCATATCAATGCCGCTCTTCCGCCAATTCTTATGTGATACATACTCCAGAAATGTAAGATAGAGAATATAGACACTAATGCCTTTAAAGTTGATTAATATTTGTTTTAATCAGGTTTAAAAATTCATTAGTTTGTGAAAAATGACAATTTATGCTATTTTCCACCTTTGAGGTCCTGTGGCATGCAACCGAATGTTTGAAATGATATACAACTATATATTTTCTGAAAGCCTTAATACTACTATTTAATATGAGACCAAAAACAGGTATATCGGAGTTAATGGCGAGACACAGCAAATTATAGAAGCGCTCAAGGTCTGGAAATGGCCAAAAGTGCATATTTCAAAAATCTGACCCATATAGTGACCGCCCAAGGGAAACAAGAAAAGTGGCCACTGTATGCAGGTGACCTCTATCTAGACAGGTTCCATAACATGGTTTGTCTCTGTTAGGGGTCATTAATTTGTGGTGGCCACTATAGGCAGGTTGGCTGCTATAGACAGGTGGCCGCTAAGACAGGTTTGACTGTACTATGTACAGTAGTAATCCTTATTTTCTCTAAAACAAAAAGCACTCAGAGAAGTTGTTGCTCAACTGGAGAAAAATATAAGTTTACCTTGTTTCCAAGTCAATTTCATTATACAGGAAGAGGTCAATAATATATATTGTTATTGGGGAGAAGAGGGTAGTTAAAAACATACTACTAGATGTAGTAATGATCCATATTTTCACTAAAAAACACTATAACCAAGAATGGTGGCTAAGCAGTTAGTGTGTCCGCCTCATGCACAGGAGGTCTCGGGTTTCGAACCCAGACCGGATCATACCAAAGACTTTCAAAATGGTACCTTCTGCCTTCTAGCAAGGCGCATAGAATAGAGAAGGGAAAGTTAATCACACAAGTTACCAGAGGACTGGCCCACTTCTGTAACTTTCGCTACATTTAGTAGACGTGTGGCCTAGGGCTAGTGAATCAGGAGATAGGCGCTGCCTTATGTGTCAAAATTGGCACGGGAAGGACTTTAAAGGGGTAGTTCAGTTTTGGTATAGAGCAGCGAAAAAAATACACGGGGGCGGCGGGCGAATTCGCCCCCGAAATGCCCAAATTCGCCCCGAAAAAAAAAAAAAAATAAATAAAAAAATGAATAATAATATTTTTTTTTTTTATTTTCAGGATTTTTTTGTGGGATTTTTTGTGGGATTTTTTCTGTTTGGATTGTGATCAAATGCTTATAAAATGATCACTTACAGCATTATAGCTTATTAGTAGCCCCTGAAATTCGAAAAAGAGCCCGGAAATTTGTAGCCACCGAAAGTTGGAAAAGTAGCCCTCGAAAAATGTTAATTTTTTCGCTGGTATAGAGGGCGCTGTGCGACATAAATTTTTGTGAGATAATGAAAAACTGAGTGTAAAATTTGAAAGAGCATACAATTTTAATGGCAGAATAAACTTTATTTGATCAAAATCGGTTCAGAAACGGCTGAAATATCAATAAATATATCCAATCAGAATAAATCTGGGGCCAAGATTTATTTGATGGTTTTTTTAAAAATTAAAAAAATGCTTACACTTTTTCACAAATTTTCAAAAGAGGTTTTTAAATAGTTGTCGATCTCTCTATTTAATCATTATTTCAACAAAAAATAACATGCATAATTTTGTCTGAAAAAATGGTTGAAACCAATGCTTTTTTAGAGAGCGTCCTCTTGTGTTTTAATGGTTCTTTTTTAATGATAACAGGCTTTTTACTTAGTCATTTGTTATTGCATACCTTTCGAGCATGGTGGAGTTGTGTCTATAAGTTTGTAATGCTATTGTGCAAGGTTGTGGTTACTAAAGCTCAGCCTTACCAAAACTGCACTACCCCTTTAACTTTTAACTCACTAGAACAAGAAAATGGTGATCAAAGGAACAATTGTGGCAGGAGCAAATGCTGCCTCACCTCCTTTCAAAGTCAATTTCATATCGGAAGTCGAGATCAATATGATTTATAGTTTGTTATTGGGTTGAAGAGGAGGGCTGATGACATACAAGTACTACTAGATTGATAAATAAACAATATAAAGCCCATCTCAGCTAGGTATTCAGGTGCTCTTGAAATGTTTTGAAAGTCATAATTCAATACGATTGTAAAAGTCACCCAATATAATTCATGACGAGAACGCATAACTATTTGTGAAGACATACATTGGGTGATTTCAAGTATGGTGTTTAAAGCTGGTGTTAGTGTTACACACAAACACCAGTTTGATACACACTAACACCAGCCCTAAACACCATACTTGAAATCACCCATTGTATTGTATCACTTGTCGTAGTATTCTAAGGGTGGGTTATCCATCATGGAAGACCTAGAATGTAAACAGTTATTCATGTATTTCCTTCAAAATAGTATGATATTAATTTGTCCACCAAACAAAACAAAAGAAAAACAAAATATGATTCATAGGTATTTACTATTGACTTACTAAAAAAATATAATTTACAAATCTTTGGTATTTAACAAGTTAAGAGAGGACATAGACTTAAATTCAAAACAAGCATCCTGTACTACTTTGAAATAAGCATAATTTATTGAATTCTGGTATATAATATACTACAATTCTCTCAGTCCGAGTTTTCATGAGGATAATCTGAAATGGGAGAATTTCTTGAATGAAATTTTGTAATAAACTCAGTATCATTTCATTGTGAACAAGTACAGAAAGAGAAAGACAACTAGGGGGTATATATTTCTGGGTCATTCTCATAGATGACCCCCCAAATCAAATAATGTACAGGTGTACATGTTACCTTTTTTTTTTTAAGCTGACCACATAAATAAGTCAGAGGAAACATATCTCAATAGAATTAGAGTTATGCATACAACGAACTCTAACTTAAAGATGAATTCCAGTTTTGGGAAAGAAGCCGAATACATCTATATTGATCATTATTGTTGAATAAGTATTGAAATAGGGCTTGTGTGTTTGTTTGCAAGTTATAATTTTGCAAATATATCAATTAGTAGGCGGTTTCTTGGCCAAATTTGGATAATCCTATATTAGTACAATTATATTCTTTCACATTATTGGTAATAAGAGCTTCCATTTCATTTTTTTGAGAGGGGGGCGTTTCCAAAACTGGCCTTTACCTTTAACATCTAAGGAAAAGCTGAATAATGAATGCAATGAACTTCAACAACAAAATGTGGTTTGAAAAAACTATACAATAATATAAATACAGTTATCTTGAACAAGAAATTTGAATTAGAAAACAAATTATAAATAGAACAGGTACATTTCTCTTGAAAGGTCATCAGTAGATCCCATAAACAAAGGTATCGCTGCAGCCAGATAGTCCCAGGTGGTCAATGATTGAAGTGACCGCCAGCACAATCATTCGGACGTAGGTCACATGACCCAATTGTATATAAACAGAGTGGGCAATCTATCACTGGAACCAGAGCGCAATATACATATATGTGACCGGCTCTAGCAAAACCAGGCTCTTGTCCGCAACTCATGTTTTGCAGAAATCACATTGTAAATTGAGAAATATATTTAATTTCACGTCAGCAACAACTATTAAAGTGACCATAATTATGGCAAATATTGTAATTTTGTCTCATGATTGTTTTTATCAAATGTAAGCTTATTACAAGTTCTTTCAATTGATATAAACATCTTATTTTTAATATTTGTGGATGTGAGCCTGATTTCGCTAGAGCAAGTACCAAATGTATGAATGATTGGCCATGCCTTGCTGGGTTTACAAGATCAAGGTGAATGTACTGAGTATAACATTTGCTGTACTACATTGTAGCCCCCTTCAAAGAAAATCGGAAGTGCACAAGATAGTTTTCTATAAAAGACTTACATACTGTAAACCGGGGTGACTTTGGCCACTTTTTGAGATGAATGTATTTTCCATCAAGCCTAACTTTTCAGAACGAATTTCTTATTGTTTCAAATATATTCTTATAGGGTAATGTATTTAATCAGAAAGTAGTTCTAAAGGATGAGACTTGATGAAGATACATTCTTCTCAAAAAGTGGCCAAAATCACCCCGGCGGCCAAAGTCACCCCGGTCACCCCGGTTTACGGTATATTTATGGTATTATTACATTTATCACTTATTCACGAGAAGCATGAAATTGTTGGTTTCTAAACAATTTGAGATTGAAATTTACCTGCAATATCCTACTGTCATGTGTGCTCCCAGGCCACCGTGCCAACACAGAGGTGATCCTGAATTTGGTGTCACACACCAACTGGTCTTTCATGGTTGACCTCTCTTTTCTGTACTTGGTGTAGATGTGCTTGTCCTCCTTTCGATCTGTCACTTGATGCCATGCATGCAGACGTGTGTACAATCAATGACTCCCACAACTCATGGAAACCTTGCCAGCTAGGGTGCCACCCTGCGGAAGTGGTTTGATGCTTCCCATATGTCCTCTTGTCTTGCTGGAAATGTTATCACCTGCAAACAAAAAATTTCTTGTAAATAAAATGAATTTTATCTTGTACTTGCTCATTTGTTTTTAAACCTCATTATAATGATGTTGGACAAGCACATACACACTTTGAAAGAGCATCAAGCAAGCCAGATGTGTAGGTTACCATGGTAACATTGGTGGGATCGACTTGACCCATGGATGAAGCAATTACTGTGTGCTAGCCTACTGTTTGACTCGAAGATCTATCAAATTTTATTCTCAGAATGAAAGTTAATTGTCATTTTGTAATCACCCACACAGAGGACCAAAGTACTGATGTTAAGAAAAAAAAGATATTCAGGATTGATTATCTCAATGAAAAGTTAATCATCATTGACAGTTTATAATATCCCCACAAATTAAGAAAGTTAATATAAATATTAATGTAAAATAATTCATTCTGACAATGAATGTGTATTTAAAATAGTATTTTCATCAATAGTTTGGACATAATGAAGCTCCGATACAAAGACAAGGATACAACTTAATCAGTTTTGATGACCAAGTTTCTTTCCCCAACTGTGTTTTGAGAAAATACAGATTGTGTTATAATCTTGCTCATTTCATTACCTAAGTGGAAAATAAGATTTATAGCAAATCAATTATTCACAACAAAAACTACAGTCAAACCTGTCTAAGTGGCCACATGTCTATAGCAACCAACCTGCCTTAGTGGCCACTAAACATGATCCCCTGCAGAGAAAAACAATGGAATGAACATGTCTATAGAGGTCACCTGTCTACAGTGGCCACTTTTCTTACTTCCCTTTGGCGGTGGTCACTATACACAGGTTTGACTGTATCATCATAACAAATTTATAGCCAGAAAGCAACAAATTTAAAATGCAAAGATAAACAAATAGTAATAAAGTTCTGATGATTGAGTTTCCTCATTTATGCTCATCTCAGAGACAGTTGTTCCCTATACCCCCATAAAATGGGCACAGCTAGCTGTCTGATTTGCGTAGTGTGTTTAGGAATGTGCCAAATATTTAGATTAGGGTCAAAATTGTTCCAGGAGTATCGGTTTCACTTCTTAGGTACTTAATGTGTACCAACCATGTATATTTGAGGCTCGTTATAAATCTGGACAGAACCAAAGTAATTATCTTGACTCTAATTTCACAGACCTACGGATGATATTTGGTTATTTGTTATATGTACTCCCCTGGCTGGATGGATGCATTTTCTTTATCACTTTAACCCCTTGACTATGGGAACCAGGGGGTGGTTCACAAAAATCCTAAGTTGAACTTAACTCTAAGTTGGACTTAAAAATTATGGAAAGCTGTTGGTTTCTTTGATTTTTGGAGGTAAAAGTTCTATTAAAAGGCATACAATGTACTGTCAAGGAGATTTCATGTTTGTAATGTAACATTTATGAAACGTCTAAAATATTTACATTTTAACTTTTGAATATACTTTATTCCAAGGCTACAAATTGGCTTACCATAATTTTCAAGTCCAACTTAGAGTTAAGTTCAACTTAGGATCTTTGTGAAACACCCCCCAGGTGGGTTGTGCACAAAGTCTATGGGGGTTTTACAAACTCGAAGGGAACGGGTTAAATGTTTTTTATTGTATATGAAAGTAAAGATTGTTATTAACTCACTGACTACAGGAACCTGGAACCTGGTGGTTCCTGTAAAAATTCTATGCGTATTACAAAATCTAGTTTTAGAATAATTTACGAAATCATTATTAATAATGATCATGACATCAATGTTAAAATAAATATTCAGGAAACTATTCAATGATAAAGTAAAAACATCTCTACCCCAAACATATTTATGGTTTGATACAAATTTGTATTGAACCACAAGAGAGAATTGTCTATGTGCCTAGAGGGATATGGCTTACCATAATTGGATAACACTTGGGACAAACAAATATATGAAAAACAAATTATTATTGTCCATTTTGAAAATTGCGCCCATTTCTTTTATTCCCTTCTGCTAGGATGAAAGGAGATAAATGCCCAAAGTCCAAACCCTGAAGAAACAGCTTTAATCCTAAATTGGATCTACTTCTGTGGCATACAATCTGATATTGTCCACTCTAAAAAGTAGTTGTCGTTACTATTCAAAACATTACACCTTATTCCTAATATCATAATATGGGATAAATGTCTGTACCCTGTGGTTATGGACCTAATTCCAAATTGGATCAACCTCAGGAACATAAAATTTGATGGCCAACAATGTGTTATTGCTGCACTGAAACTGGTGGTCATTTTAATACAAAACATCATATCTCACATCATCCTCTTCTTAATTACATGATAAGGGTCAGATTATCGTTTAGATATGGACTTAATACCAACATCGGATTTACCTTTGGAACAAAAAGTTCTCTATACAGCAGACTTATGTATGCATTCTAAACAAAATCTGCATTGGACATTTCTACTGGATAGTTTACTTTAATAGTTATGGTCAGTTCCCCTATGTTCTAAATAATTTCATAACAAGCAATACTTTTCCAGAAATCTAATATTTGGCTTGGTACAGTTTACCACAATGGGATTAATACTGGGGGGAAATACTTAAATCCTTAAACCAATAAAACCATATCAGATTAATTTGTCAAATCTTCAAAAGAGCATGACAGATGTCATATCCTGTTACGATTGGATAGAGCTCTTCCCAATATTTCTGTAGCCATATATTCATATTTTGATAGGTTTTCTTCTTACAAATCAGCAGGAATAATTTCCTTTTCCAACTCCAATTCATAGTATTTTGTAAACAAGGGAGATGCAATATTGTTTGTGTATTAGGAATAGGAATTCAACTGAAGCCTCCTCCCAAACAAAAACTAGAAATTGCGCGCTCGGCGGGTCGCGCAGCCGAGCACATGTATCCCCCGAACCAATTGCATTGCACTTTTGTGGGTTGTAATATTGTGAACTGAACAAGTTTGGTGGTGTACGTTGTTCTACTAGGCTGGCAGTAGCCTTTGGGCAAGGCCTCGCGCGCTGTTTGTCCTCCGAGCAGGGTCTGATTAATAGACAAGGCGATGTGCGCTTACAGCAGTGATCGCTGGACTGAGCCGCGTCAGCGGCGCGCTGGCGTTCGTACGTGTACAGCGCATATACGTACGCATGCATGCAATTCGCAATTCAAGCGATCCAGTTCTAAAAAAAAATGGTTAAAATGCAGTGCATTTGTGGCCCCAAATCCTCTTAAATAAACCAGATTCCTAAATCAATTACTTTTTTGCATTTCTAAAATGATTTCTACGGAAAAATGATATCAAACTGTTCAGATTTACCTCGATTACAAACGCACTGCATTTTAACAATTTTTGTTAGAACTGGATCGCCAGCGCGGTAGGCGATCCGGCGAGTTACCTTCTCACATACACAGAGCTGATTGTGTGATTGTATGAGTTATGTGTACATGTACGCTATACGATCTCAGAACCGATTCTTCTCGGAACCGAGACATGGGTATGGAATCAGAATCGACTCCAAGCTGGGGCAGAACCGCCCAAGCCTACTTCATACCAAATAAGAAAATAATCGGACAAGAATTCGGACCTGTAGAGCGGTCACAAGGTAATCTGAACTATTTCTTTATATCATGGTTACCATGGCAACCATGAATCCGCCCCACTTTCCTTAATACACCTTCATACCAAATAAGAAAATGATCGGACAAGAACTCGGACCTGTAGAGCGTTCACATGGTAATCTTAACTATTTCTTTATATCATGGTTATCATGGTTACCATGGCAACCAGGACTCCACCCCACACCAAAATCAATAGGCTTCATCCTCTTTCCTTAATACACCTTCATACCAAATTAGAAAATGATCAGACAAGAACTCGGATCTATAGAGCGTTCACAAGGTAATCTTAACTATTTCTTTATATCATGGTTACCATGGCAACCAGGACTCCGCCCCACACCAAAATCAAAAGGCTTCATCCTCTTTCCTTAATACACCTTCATACCAAATTAGAAAATGATCGGACAAGAACTCGGACCTGTAGAGCGTTCACAAGGTAATCTTAACTATTTCTTTATATCATGGTTACCATGGCAACCAGGACTCCGCCCCACACCAAATTCAATAGGCTTCATCTCTTTCCTTAAGACACCTTCATACCAAATTAGAAAATGATCGGACAAGAACTCGGACCTGTAGAGCGTTCACAAAGTAATCTTAACTATTTCTTTATATCATGGTTACCATGGCAACCAGGACTCCGCCCCACACCAAAATCTAAAGGCTTCATCCTCTTTCCTTAATACACCTTCATACCAAATTAGAAAATGATCAGACAAGAACTCGGACCTGTAGAGCGTTCACAAGGTAATATTAACTATTTATTTATATCATGGTTACCATGGCAACCAGGACTCCGCCCCACACCAAAATCAAAAGGCTTCATCCTCTTTCCTTAATACACCTTCATACCAAATTAGAAAATGATCGGACAAGAACTCGGACCTGTAGAGCGTTCACAAGGTAATCTTAACTATTTCTTTATATCATGGTTACCATGGCAACCAGGACTCCGCCCCACACCAAAATCAATAGGCTTCATCCTCTTTCCTTAAGACACCTTCATACCAAATTAGAAAATGATCGGACAAGAACTCGGACCTGTAGAGCGTTCACAAGGTAATCTTAACTATTTCTTTATATCATGGTTAACATGGCAACCAGGACTCCGCCCCACACCAAAATCTAAAGGCTTCATCCTCTTTCCTTAAGACACCTTCATACCAAATTAGAAAATGATCAGACAAGAACCCGGACCTGTAGAGCGTTCACAAGGTAATATTAACTATTTATTTATATCATGGTTACCATGGCAACCAGGACCGCGCCCCACACCAAAATCAATAGGCTTCATCCTCTTTCCTTAATACACCTTCATACCAAATTAGAAAATGATCGGACAAGAACTCGGACCTGTAGCGCATTCACAAGGTAATCTTAACTATTTCTTTATATCATGGTTACCATGGCAACCAGGGCTCCGCCCCACACCAAAATCAATAGGCTTCATCCTCTTTCCTTAATACACCTTCATACCAAATTAGAAAATGATCGGACAAGAACTCGGACCTGTAGAGCGTTCACAAGGTAATCTTAACTATTTCTTTATATCATGGTTACCATGGCAACCAGGACTCCGCCCCACACCAAAATCAATAGGCTTCATCCTCTTTCCTTAATACACCTTCATACCAAATTAGAAAATGATCGGACAAGAACTCGGACCTGTAGAGCGTTCATAAGGTAATCTTAACTATTTCTTTATATCATGGTTACCATGGCAACCAGGACTCCGCCCCACACCAAAATCAATAGGCTTCATCCTCTTTCCTTAGTACACCTTCATACCAAATTAAAAAATGATCGGACAAGAACTCGGACCTGTAGAGCGTTCACAAGGTAATCTTAACTATTTCTTTATATCATGGTTACCATGGCAACCAGGACTCCGCCCCACACCAAAATCAATAGGCTTCATCCTCTTTCCTTAATACACCTTCATACCAAATTAGAAAATGATCGGACAAGAACTCGGACCTGTAGAGCGTTCACAAGAAAATCTCTGCGGCGGACGCGGCGGCGGCGGCGGCGGCGGCGGCGGCGGCGGCGCGACGAGGCCAAATCCATAGTATCCCCCGAAGTGGTTCGGGGGATACAATTAAGGGGGGGGGGGGGGGGGGGGGGGGGGCATTATGTCTTGACATCACGATGGAAGACATTGCTTCCAATGTCACGGGCAGAAGCGTCTTTATGAAAAGTTATTGCATATCGAGTTGGTCCGAAGAATGCTTGCTCTCGGGGGCAGCACATAAGTCAGCATTACCCAAATCGGGAAATGGGATTCACCAGTGGCGTACTAAGGTTGGTTGGACAGTTGATTGGGACATGGGGGCTTGGGCCGATTTAACCCCAAAATGCCAAAAAAAGAGCCCCCCCCCCCCCCCCCCCCCCCCCCACAAAAAAAAAAAAAATAAATAAAAAAATAAATAAATAAAAAATAATAATAATAAATAAAAATATATAAATAAATAAATTTTTTATTTTACAGTGCTATTTTCATGCAGGCAAGCTTGAAAAGTATGCCCCCCCCAAAAAAAATGTAATAAATAAAATTAAAACAAATTGAGGGGCATGCAAATCGATGGGGTAAATACTCTATGTATTTCTTTATTTTCTCAATGATTTACCTGTGATGTTTTTCATTGTTTTGGGCAAATTATTGAGGGGGCTGAAGCCCCCCCTTGTAGCTACGTCACTAGGATTTACATTGCACCTATGGGGGTCCCTGGATAAGTATAAACACACGTAGTCCTCAGTATTTAACAAGGTGCTCGCGGCTAGTCGAGTGCGCCGCACGCACACTCAAAAGTTGCGTCGCCCTAAAACGTCGCTCTGAAGAATGGTGGTGCGGCGGCCCACAGGCCATTTGAGTGATGAAAGAGTGTAGCGGCAGAAAAAGGTCATCATACATCACAGCTTACCGGGGGATTCTGGCATGAATCACTGGTGCAAGGTTTACATATTATAGGCAAGGCCAAGGAAATTCAGGTTCCAGAACAAACTTTATATGCAAAGCACTCTGGGAATGTTTTATTTACTTGTCCTCGTGATTTCCAGAGGAATTGTAAGATATAATCATGTATAAAATATGGAAGTGCCTTTGGGCACCTTCATTGTTGGATAATTATGATCATTTGTTTGAATCTATCAATAGACTTGAATACAATGTATTTATATGTAGTTGTTGTTTTAAATATATAATATTTATTTTGTATTTCCCATGCTTGTAACAAAACAAATTCTATTATTTGGACAATAACTTGAAATATTGAAGAAGAAAAAATGTACAGACATTTATAAATGCTTATCAAAATAACTTAATTTTGGGAGGTTCAAACATTTTGTAAACTGTAAAAATGTTAAAGCTATTGATAAAATGAACACTCACCTTCCTCTCATATCCAAGTACTTCCTAATTAACAATCTTGCACCAATTGTTCATTACCTTTTTTTTTTAAATTTTGAACATAAATGATCGTTTATTGTCATAATTTCAATGCTAGTATATACATTGTAACTTATTTCCTCTTAGTTGGGTATTATCAATTATCACCTGACTTAGAAAATACAGGACATGAGCTGCCATGTAATATTTTTGGATATTACATGGCACTGTTACATGGCAATCAGATGATAAAACAGTTGTTAACTTTGCTGTCGGGAAAATCATGGAATGTTCCCCTCGGGAATTTAAAATGCTATTTCGTGAAGAAAATAAGTTTATTTACTCTTCCCTCAATAGCATTTAAAATCCCTCAGGAGTGGAACATTCCGTGCTTTTCCCTCCACCACCAGTTAACAACTGTATAATATTACCTTCCCAAAATAACAAAAGTTTGCCCTACTTTTGAGTTTACTTCCGCCCTTTCATCCAAAAATCATTTGCTTATCCAGCTATCCAATAATGCTTACTTAAGCACAAATTTAGTTCCTGATAATTAAAATAAAGATTACTGATGGTATCCATCCCTGCTATAATTTGTATCTTAACCCATTGACTACAGGATCCTGGAGGGCTATGTACAAAGTCTATGAGTATTTCATAATCTCAAAGTATTAATGCATATTAACCTGTTCCCTTTGAGGTTCTGAAATCTCCATAGACTTTGTACACATCACACCCGGTTCAGTAGTCAAGGGGTTAACACTTTGCATATTAAGGGAAGCTAGTGGGCTATGTACAGAGTCTATAGGGATTTCAGAATCTCAAAGAGATGGGGTTAAGACATTGGGAGGACCACCTGTATGTAATCAGGCATAGGGGTGTCTTCGGTAAAGTGTTAAGCAATCCTGTCTGTGCTTCGCGTACTGATGTGTATAAATGCAACCACCTCTTTCTGTGTCAATTTGCAATGCAGACAGCCTAATATCAATATCATAATTAGTTTCGCCACAGACACTTCTGCTGCATATATTTTACGGTAATTTAACTTTTTCTTCTCCTCCCCACTTCTTTACATTCATTTTATTTTTATTTTAAAATATTAGCAGATTTGAATAATCAAACATTTTATTTGCCCAAACGGGCAACCAAAATATAAAAGACGTTTTAATGTTTTCCTTTGTTTTGGGACACCAGATTAAGATTTCGGGCCACTGAAACTTTCAGAAAAAAATATGATTTTACTTGGTCACAAGGGAAAAGGGTTTCTTTCTAGCACTGGAACCACCATTCTCTTTTGCTGCATAGCTTGAATAGCTATTTATCTCTCATCCTTTGCCTTTCTTCATTTTTTATACTATTTCTCAATTCTCACTAATCATAACTGAAGAAACCACTCTCAGTGTCATGGTGAAATACAAGCCGTCAATTTCACCATTTTAAGGATGTGATACTTGTGTCAAGAAAAGGGGTGTTTAATTTGGTGTGCCACTAAATGAATTACACAGCTACTGAGCGCTACATGGATCTAGCCCCTTTTAGAAAGGAGATCTTCATGTACTTGGTGAGACATGAACATGGAGGGTTCTGTACTTTCACCACGTTTATGGCATTTGTGCATGCATGCAGCAGTAAAGTAGCAGCAGCATCACATTTTCATTTTTATTAGATTGCCACTTTTTCGACCAAACTTGGAGGAAATGGAAGTAACACACTTGCATTATAACACACATTTTTAACCCTCCAAAGACTTTGCCCGATACATCTCATGTTGGGATTTATGGAGAATGCGTGTGTTACCATCTAGTCAAATCACCCTCAATGAGTTAAGGAACAAAGTTATATTACCAGGAACTGTGTTGATTAAAGGTTGAAACAGTATCAGGTTGATTTCGAAGAAAAATTGTATACTGTAGTTTTCTCTTCTGTTCTATCACTTTATCTGGTATGAAGTAAACCATCAATAAGATGGATTCTTTTCAAACACAACTTGCTTCTTCTAAAGTCCGCAACACATAACACTTAGCCCATTGACAACGGGAACCGAGTGGGTTGTGTACAAAATCTATGGGTATTTCAGAATCTCAAAGGGAACAGGTTAATGGGTTAGGTAATTATCTGCTAATAGTTTCAGAGGCGAATTCACTGATTTCATAACCACCATTTTTTAAACTAACCAACCTTTATTCAAGCTGACATTATTTTGTTATAGTCTAGGATATATTAACGTCTTAGGCAATCATACTTTCTTATCATTTTCTTTCGCTATCAATATAATAGATGAACCGGTACATATAATTTACACCAGCATTATTACCCAACTTGTTTCTATCAAAACCACACAATGGGCATACTGTAATGCACTATGCATAATCCCATCAATAGACAAATCAATTACAAATTCAAAATATTTATACTACTAGAGTAAATTGTGTCGAAAGCCTGTGATGCTTGTCATTGTAAGCATTTCCTTCCCATTGCTACAATGCATCTAACCCCCCCCCCCCCCCCCCCCCTCACTCTCCCCTACCCACCTGGACTCTCCCCAAAACAGCCTCACCCCCCCTCTACCCACCCAAATCCTCCCCTCCCCACCTCACTCCACCGATACCAACCTAACCCCTCCCCTACTTACACGTGTCTTGCCTGTCCCCTTCTCCTTTGCAATCAGTTAAATACAGTTAAACATTGGTTTTGTGCACACACATCAATAGACACAATTAATTAATTACTCCAAATCTGGATGTTTCCCCTTCTTCGGGTAAAAAGTGTCGAAACCCCCTACCATGAATGCTTCCGTGTATTAAACATCAAGTGTTAACACGTACCCATATGTTACCCTAAGTTGCATAGAGCACATCAGACACAACTATTATTTGATTAAATATCCTCAGGCATTATTTGCATAGCGGGGAGTCATATTATTCCCCCCACAAAATATTGAAGGTGCTAAAACTGGAAATATGGACGGGATAAAAGGATAATACTGCCAATTTATGGTACCAAAAAAGGTAATAGAACATTTCAGAGAGGAGACACTTAATAAGGCAGTCAGCGGTATAATCAAATTGAGCGTTACAGACTTGTAAAATTTGATCAAAATATTAGAAGAAATTGGGGAAGGATAACAAATTACTCACTCTCTCGGTTGTGGGTTTTCATTGGAAGAAAAATTGGCAACTTTGTAAGACCTTGCACTTGTGTGAATTATTAGATAATCAAATATGACAGTAACGCAGTGAAAGTGGAGGGTAATAATCCAATAAATCACTTCTCTAGAAAATGTTAGGCTTTTTTTTAAAAATTGATATGGCTATTTAATTATGTTGGCAGAGTGGAAACGAAAACACGACATGTGTCCTTCCCATTTGAATCCCGACAGGAAGACTTATAAATAAGACGGAAATAGTAGAGGATTGAATGTATACGTTGTTTTTTTTTGTTACATTTAAAAAAAATCCACCAGCCCCTGAAAACCATCGTGAAAGAAAACAAATTATATGTTCAAACTTCACCTGCTTTATTAATATTCTAGTGTTTGTGTTTGATCCTCAAAGTATTCATCGTCAAATTGAGATTATCAGAAAAAATAAAAAATCTGACTAAATCTTATTTATGAATGTATACCAACAGAGAATATCATCCTATTGTGTTATCTAACAAAGATGTAGAAACACCACTACAACATATGTCATAAAAGTGGGTCAGTAGTAAAAACTATTTGCAATGCATCACGCTCTTAAATAATAAGTTTCAGTCCATACGAGTAATGTGAGAATTTGCAGCTTATAATCACTGAACCTGAAGCGTATCAGGACCTCGCACCTACCATTTTCAATGATGGCATGCATCTAGTTCCAAAAAAGTGTGAGCTAATCAAGTAAAATTAGATTCATGCTCTTCATGTGAAAGTATCTCAAGAACTGGGTCAGCTTGATTCTTACATTTTCATTTGAGACTCAGTGCTAAGAAATAATCCATGATTTTCTGAGTACTATAAATGCACATCATAGTCTAGAGGAGTTCTTTAGCCAGATCGCATGCTCTCTTGAAGAGCAGCACAGATTAGGCTCAAGACTGATCCATAAATCAAAGATTAGTTTCTTGGCACTAAATGCACACCAGTCCATTTGGCACTTGACACTAAAGGCACACCATAGTCTAGGAGTTAGCCAGATTGCATGCCTCCTTGAAGAGCAGCATAGATTAGGCTCAATCCTGATCCATAAATCAAATATTATTTTCTTGGCACTAAAGGCACACCATTCGGCACTTGACACTAAATGCACACCATAGTCTCGGAGTGGGCCAGATTGCATGCCCTCTTGAAGAGCAGCATAGATTAGGCTCAATCTAATTGAGCGGATTATTGGCTCTACACAACCGGATTAGTGGGCATTAAAAAGGGTGCTTTACAAGGCACGCTTCAACCAGAGTAGCAGCACAGCATCAAAGTATGCATGCTCCAATGGACTTTATACATATCATTGGGTGAGAGTAAGAAGGCCGTTAAGTCTACTTTTCACTAAATTTAGTTGCGCATATAATCATGCAGGTCAGAGCTACA
Organism: Echinarachnius parma; assembly: GCA_037951105.1. Classification (NCBI taxonomy): domain Eukaryota; kingdom Metazoa; phylum Echinodermata; class Echinoidea; order Clypeasteroida; family Echinarachniidae; genus Echinarachnius; species Echinarachnius parma. Next base: position 48,127 of record JBAMJV010001443.1, read on the forward strand.
GTACATGTACCTCTACATGATGTGAAATTTTCAGATTATAACTATTTCTAATTTGGGGAAATATTGATAAAAAATAAACTGAGCTGCATCAATTGGTTTCTGCATGGCTTTCAAACGTCAAACCAAAGGAGGTACTAGGCCCCTAGTCCAACAAGATAAACTCCACAAAGTACAAAAAGTGACTTCGCGCCCTTCTCTTTCTCAACTCATGATACATGCTAGCATTCTGATCAAGCACAATTAGCCTGCATGAATGAACTGACGAATCTATAACAACTGCCACCATCAATTTCAGATAGTCATACTTTTAACGAAGGGGGTATTACTTGTAGTAATATACTAGTAGTAACTGATCCATGCTTTCCTGTCCACATGGAAATACTGACAAGCTTGATGTACCTGGGTTAAATAATTTCTTGGAAAAGGCAAAGCAAATTCATATTTTGTTATCCAATTTGGTTCTAACGTTACTGCATTCATGCTTTATTTAGAATTGTCTGCACAAATAGTAACTCATAATGCAATGTTGGTCTGAGATAGTATCCTTTAAAGAAGCACTTTAAGAAATATACAATTTGTAAGAGACAATAGTGCAACCAAAAAGCCAGCATTTAGCTTTCCTTTAACCCTCTAAGTGCCAAATAAAATTGTGCGAATCCATTTGACCAATTTGTCTTTAGACAAATTTACATGAAAGGGAAGGAAGTTCAGCTTGGTAAAAAGACTTGTGTAATAAAATTCATTTCAAGGGATCTAATAATTTTATTGACATGTGCAAAAACTGGGAAATGGTTGATAATATGTGTATTCTTGTGATCTGATTCTACGAGTATTGTGACTGGAATGGCACTCAGAGGGTTAAGATAGACAAAATATTCCTGGAATGGGGGTGTGATACTTCGTAAGGTCAGCGTTTTATTTTCGTCTTGAAGGCCAAAGACATCAGATTCATCACAAATATTAGATTCTTCTTTTATGTGAGAGGGGATATTTATAGATTGATCTAATGAAACAGACCATTTCCTTTTCTTTTGATGCATGTAGGTAGACATAAGGAAACCATGATTTTAGTCCAATATTATTAAGCTTGGTAGTGTTTAGTTTTTCAGTTTTTATATAAATACATTACTCAACGAAACGACAATGCCAATAAACATTTTATTTTGTTAGTTTGATAAAAAATACATTAATAAACTCTACAGGCTATTTTCTCCTTTTTGTACTGTGAATGTTAACCATGACTTAGTTAATGTCAACATTTAGTACTGTTCAGGGGAAATAACAATGACTGTAACATTTTATTTTAGTTTAAGATCGTTCATATATTGAAGTGATTCACAATAATGTTTTGTAAACACATATTTATAGTTTGATTCAACTAAAACAGTGCTTTTAAATGTTTTAATGCACCAAGGCTGAGTTTGTATCTTGTTTTGTATGGACCTACATTAGATTGGGGATTGAACATTATTTGCCAAACTATCATAATTCTTTATTTCCTGTGGGCTGACCATGACTTTTGATAATGTCATTATCCTTGGAGATCTTATGACTTGAACATTAAATTTGATTTTGATTATTTATTGTTTGACTATAACAAAATAGGACATTTTCTCCTGTTCTTATGCACCTAGGGTGAAGATGATTTTTGGCTCTTTGGAGTGAATGACAATGAATAAAAAAAAAAAAATTGTTTACAGCTTGATTATAACAGAACAACATACTTCCTCAAGTCTGTTTTAATGCACCTGGAGTGAACATGATTTTGGGTGACGTCATTTTGCCTTTCGGAGGGAATGACAATGACTTTAACATTCTGTTTTTATTTATAGCTGGATTGAAATCAGCTACTGTAGGCAACTTCCTTCTGTTTTTTTAAGTCCCTCTCTATACTTGAAAATGATGTACAGATGAAGTCATAATTAATGAATTTCACAATGAACTGACAATTCTGCTTTTTAAATCCCTCTCTATACTTGAACATGATTTACAGATGATGTCATAATTAATGATTTTCACAATGAACTGACAATTCTGCTTTTTAAATCCCTCTCTATACTTGAAAATGATGTACAGATGATGTCATAATTAATGAATTTCACAATGCACTGACAATGACTTTAACCCGCTGTGTACGGGAACCTGGGGTGTATTCTGAAGATAAAAATTATTTTATCTACGTCATACCTACGTCACTAAAATATATTTTAGCAAATCTCTATTCCTTAAGTGACGTAGATACAATAAATTTTAGCTTAAAATCGTTTTCAGAATACACCCCCAGGTTGGTTACATAAAAAGTCTCATGGGGATTGCAGAATCTTGAGGGGGAGGGGTAAACATTTAAATTTGTAGTTGCACCTTCATGAACATTAATTACGCCACTTCCTTCACTCTCTATTTGGCTTAACCCGTTCAGGATGGACTGATTTTGTTACAACATGTATTCTCCATAGACCAAAGCCCGAGTATTTTACTACAACATGTATTCTCCATAGACCAAAGCCTGAATATTTGCGGGACCAGTCCTGAACAGGTTAACCCCTTGACCACGGGAACCGAGTGGGTTGTGTACAAAGTCTATAGGGATTTCATAAACTCCGTAGGGAATGGGTTAACATGAATTCAGATGATGTCATAATAATGCCCTTCATAATGAAATGACAATGACTTAAACATCTCTTTTTTCATTTTTTAGCTTGATCAAAATTAATCATGCCACTTCCTTCTCCCTCTCTATCTATAGAGTACAGAAGCCATGACGTCATAAAAACACTTTTTTCGAATTTTCAAATTTGGACTTCATTTTCAGAAAGAGCATAACAAATAATGTCCAAATACCGACAATCAAAGGAATAGGTTACGTATTGGCTGAGATATGCCCATCCAAATGAATTTTACTTCAATGGGCAATCAGTGTTATAATGCACTGGTTCCTAAATTTAGGAACCAGTGCTCTATAACACTGATTGCCCATTGACTAAAAAAATCAATCGGATGGGCATATCTCAGCCAATACGTAACCTATTCCTTTGATTTTCGGTATTTGGACATTACTTGTTATGGTCTTTCTGAAAATGAAGTCAAAATTGAAAATTCAAAAAATATGTTTATGACATCATTTATGACATCACACAACCACTCTATGGCTGAACATGATTTCAGGTGATGTCATAATATGCCTTTCAGGGTCAAATGAGACAATGACTTTAACATTCTTTCTTTATTTTTAGCTTGATCAAAATGAATTAAGCTCTTTCCTCCTGTTTTTGATGCACATACACGCACATGTATGCACATTGATGGTTGAAGCGACTTTGGGATGACGTCATACTGCCTTCCTTGGTGAAATGAAAATGATGGCTTTGACAAAATAGTTGAGTTAAAGGGATCTATAGTCCTATATGTCGTGTATTAGACCTGGAGACGTTCATAAGTTCAAAGTTTTTACATATTATTCATGATCTAAATGGTTTCTTTAGAAAATTCAGCAATGCTGCCACCAAATTAGCTAATTAAAAGAAATTGCTCAATTGATGTTGCCAAGGTGGCAACAACAATGAATTCTCTATAGAAACCATTTAGAACATGACTTAATACAAAAAAATAAAATAAAAACATTGGACTTATGAACATTTACAAGCCCTAGAAATATATACAGGGGGGGGGGGGGGGGGTGTTTCACAAAGGTCCTAAGTTGAACTTAGCACTAAGATGGTCTTAAATATTATGGAAAGCCATTAGTGTTTTGAAACAGTTTTATAAAAGTTATGTTGAAATGCATAAAATGTTGATTCAAATCATATATATTTTATAATTATCAAAGAGATTCATAATCTTCACATAAAATTCATGAAATCTCTAATGGCTTTCCATAATATTTAAGACCATCTTAGTGCTAAGATCATCTTAGGATCTTTGTGAAACACCCCCAAGACTACTAGTAACTTTGCCTGAATAGACCAAACTCACTTGCATTTTGAGTGGCTCTTTTATGCCTGGTTGTTTTCCTCTAAACTAATGGAAATATGAAAACATTTTTTTGTTTGATTTTCACTTTGTTATTGAGATATTTAAATGTTTATATTTGAAAAAAATCCTGGGGATCATTTAAACTGTGTGGTAACTTATGTGACAATGATTTAACAAATGATGACATAAATGGTACCCTGGGGTACCAAACGAATATCCGCCATTTTGTTTAATTATTTATTTATTTTTTAGGGCTGTACTGGGGTATAGCGTGCATACAAGCGCGCGCTGCACTGCATGCACAACGCAATACGGTTGTGCTTTAAGTGGACACAAGATGGCGCTACACAACGCGGTACCCCGGGGTACAACGGTACCCCGGGGTACCGCGTGTGTCATCAAATAGCATGTTGCATGTTTGCTCATTACTGGGCCATATGCCATTCATTTAACACAGAACTTTTACACATCATTTTTGTGGACATATCAGATCACAGAATACACATTTCATCAACCCTTTGTCAATTTGGAAATGTCAACATACATTTAGTTACTAGATCCCTTTAATACACTACCAAGCCAAAACATTTCAGAGAGATTATGATGTCAAAGTAAGATCAGGGATTTAAGGATAAACCACATATTGGATATATGCGTTAGAGGGTCGATTGTATAAGCATTTCTTAGTATAATTTAGTTTTAAGCCATGGATATTTTTTTTTTCATGAACACATTGCCAAGCCACAAAATATCACAAGAATTATGATAAAAAAGAACTAAAATATCACATGATAAGAAATAAATTAGGATATTATGTAGATGATCAATTGTATAAAAGCCTTTATCGGTAAAATTCATGGACAGTTTTAAGTCATTTTTTTGTTATAAAACCGTTGAGTTAACTCAATACCAAGCCACAATGTACAGGATAGATATGATTTTTAAAAACCTGAGGTACATTTACAGCCTTTCTGCATGCACTGTTATTAGGGGATATATGAAATATTAAAACTAAGTCTCAATGTGAACAGAGAGGGAACGTAACATAATTTCTAAATAGTATTTGTAGCATTATCTATATTAAACATGATGCAAGTATACCTCGCTGGTATTTAGCATTCTTGAATTAAAATCTATACATTACAGAAGAATCTTCAAGCTACAAGTTATGCTTCAAAATTAAGCTAAATCCAACAAAACTACATTCCATTTCATGACTGTAATTGCTTAACGAGAAATTATTACGTCATACAAACTAATGAGCCGTCAAATCAGCAAAATTAATTCACAAAACAACAATCAAATTGAGTAGTTACGACTCTCACTGAAATTGCCATTATTCAATTTGCATCGTTCTATGAAAAATAATCAGTTGTCTGTTTCAATCAGAGAAAACATATCTCATCTAATTTACATTCTTGGGAGGAGAAAGCAACTTTTTGATACAAAAAGTGCAGGCCTATATTTATGTGTGTGTGCACATGTGTGTGTGTGTGTGTGCATGTGGATGATGTGTTTGTTTGTGTGTGCATGTGAGTGTGCGCATGTGTTTGTGTGTGTGCATGCATGTGTGTGTATGTGCATGTATTTGTTTGTATGCGCACATATGTATGTTTGTGTGTGTGTGTGTATGTGTGTTTATATAATGCACATACTGTACATATTACGAACATGTCAGTTAGAATGTATGTGTGTCTGTGAGTGTACGTGTACACTGTCTGTGCGTTCATGCTAATGCATACATGTGTATGTGTGTGTGTGTGCGTGCATACGTATCACTTCGATGTGTGATTGTGTGAGTGTGTTTATGTCATAGTGAGAGATTTCTGAAAGATGGGTTTGTATGAGTCACTATCTTTGTATAATTTAACAGATGGCTATTGGTTAGTGGCAACCTGGTATGAATATCAAATTCATGTATTTCATACCATAATTTTGGTTCCTTGATTAACTCAATACTGTTCAGTTTCTACCAATCTAATCTGACTTTCTATGGCACGTATTCCTTTTTACACCTAGTTGGAGGAATTGATGGGTTAATTTTCAAAGCATTATTATTGGGTCGTCAAAATGTGCCAAATTTGGAACAGGGATATTTTGGGGTTCCTCTCTTATCTTGTAGCGTCTAAAATTCATAGCACATCATGCTCCTGTAGCAAAAAAAATCAATAAATTGGAATGTCAAAATATTGAATATATACTATAACATTTAAAACATAGATTTTTAAGTTTTATATTTGCATTGTTTTGATTCAGGTGAGAGGTGACACACTTTGGGAATAGAAGTTCTTTTAATAATATCAAACATTATAGAGTACAGAAGCCATGATGTCATAAAAACACTTTTTTAGAATTTTCAATTTTGGATTTCATTTTCAGAAAGAGCATAACAAACAATGTCCAAATACCGAATATCAAAGGTATAGGTTACGTATTGGCTGAGATATGCCCATCCGAGTGAATTTTACTTCAATGGGCAATCAGTGTATAGTGCACTGGTTCATAAATTTATGAACCAGTGCACTATAACACTGATGCCTATTGACCAAAAAAAATCATTCGGATGGACATATCTCAGCCAATACATAACCTTTTCCTTTGATTTTCGGTATTTGGACATAATTTGTTATGCCCTTTCTGAAAATGAAGTCCAAATTTAAAAATTCTAAAAAAAATGTTTATGACATCATTTATGACATCACACTTCACCACTCTATTGTGTGTGACAGTGCGATTGGAATTATGAGATTCTTACAATCTAATAAATTTACTTGTTGGATTGGGGATGGTAGAATTAGTTTAATTTGTTTGGTTTTTATTTCCATAATCACATTTAAGCAAATTTATACAACAGTCCAGTGAAACAGGGCATTAGCCCAATTCATCCAAGTTGCAAGAAAACCACTGCTCTCCTAAAAAAGTGATGTTGAATCTTCTCCAAAGAGTATACAAATGTATAGATCTATAAGATGTATTTAAAGTGCTTAGAGGCTTGTTTGCATTAAGCCAAGCGCTATATAAATTTGTCATATTATTATTATTATATTGAAAATGCAGATTGCAAAATGTATGCCAGTCTGACTGACCAAGCAAACATATTTATTGACACATTAATGTGAACAAATAATGACACAGGGAGGGTTAGGGGATGGCATGGGTAGAACAGTGGAACTAAATCAATAAGTATTATTATGCAATTAGTATACAAGTGTATTGACCATCAATGAGTACTCTGTACAGCGAATCCACATTCCAATTACACAAAGCACCATTCATGCATGAATTCATGCAAATTAATATTTACAAACAAACACCCACCAACACACAATCACAATTGAATCATGTATAAACATGCAATATGAAGTTTGCAATACATAATTATAAACAAATATAAACATATTGATGTTTTTTAAACATCACTAAACAGGTGTACAGACACTTGATATGTACACAACCAAACAAAAACACGCTTGTGAAAAGTGAATCAAATAAATATGAATATATTAAGTTGAAGACAAACACTTGTAAACAATATACAAACATGTATCAAAACAGATCACAAAATGTGCTATTTAACAGCACATACACAAACAAACGCACCCACATACACACAATCAAGCTTTTGTGCAGGCATGCATAATTTTATCAATATTGAAACGAAACAAAACATGCTTAGTACATACACATATGCAAACATGCACACACACCCCTATAAACACACATACACACAAAGTCACAAACTATCAATGAAGCTATTTGAATCAATTAATTAAATGGGTAATTAGCCTAGGTGACTGCCCTCTAATGACACAAGAGCCCAGCGGGTATAACTTAACCCCCAAACGGAAGGACACAAAGCGCTTGTTAGCACTCTTTTTAGAGGATCAATACAAACGCTCACTGATCTATTGGGGATATGAAGAGGTTTAAGCACCAGGGGGTGTGGGCACAGTACTGGCCTAGCCTAGTGCAGTGACCAAAGTGATAGCCCTGACATCATTGTCTACTTCACAAGGGGAAAAAGATTGTTTGTTTGTTCATAATTTGTATTGATTTTCAAATACATACATGTACATTATTATACAAATAGTGCATGGTTTGGAGTTGAATATACCAGAATAGACAACGATACATTTTTAATTTCTCGAGAGCGATTATATTGCATCGAGGCCGCAGGCCGAGTGCAATATAATCGCACGAGAGAAATTAAAAATGTAGAGGTGTCTATTATGGAATATTTAACGACAGGAATCATGTACTATTTGTTATATAAGATGATTATTTGGAGGAACTTTTATAGGAGGAACCCGAATTGAGTGTCAAGAATTGTGACGTCATGGCTGTGACGTCACAATTGATTGTTTACATGCCGCGAAGAAAGACTCGCAAAACTTATCATGAAAAAGATGGGAAATGCATCATTTTGTAAATTATCTGACCTGTAGTAAATAAATGTTGGCAGTTTCGTAAATTGCATGGTAAAGTGGTTTGATATTGCTAAGTTTGGGAATGGAAATGCACGCAGCCCTTTCATTATTCTCACTTTTACGTAATTTTGTTGGCATTTTGGCAGCGGACTGAATTTGACGTTGCGCACTCCACCGCGGCGGCTCTCAGTGGGAAGTTTGTACACACGGTCGCCATGCACTATGTGGTCTATGGGCAATGTGTACGTCACTGAAAAGTTATAATACATATGTATTATAACTTTACCATTGATTATACCGGATTAAGCATCGGTAATCAACCAATAGGAACGCTCAATTTCCCTTAATTATGACGTCATCATCTTATATAATAAATTAAAATAAATCTGAAACTAGCGTAACATTGTATCCCAATGAAAACCTGTTTATATTTTCTTTCTTTTTGAAAAGTGAAATCAGGATAATGATAATGAACATTTTGATATTCATATTGTAAAACAAACATCAGTCATGACTAGAGTCAAATTCAATTTACTGTTTTTATCTATAAAGGCTACATTTTGTTAGCATTTGTTATACTTGTTAGGAAAATGGTGTTACAACATAAACTGGCTGGTATTCGGGTTATGTTTAAAGTTAGGGTTAGAGCTCGGTTTCAATGTGTGTCAAGCACTTGCCCCCACAAGGCAACAGCCGCAGCTCGGCTATCATGGCTCATTATTGTTGTTTCCTTGTCATCGACTGACTAGGTGATGGCATTAAGCCTGTTTTTTATTCCTCCGGAAAGAAACCACAGCGACATTGTTATTAATAAATTTGGAGGGGTGACATTTTGATCTGGTGAGATCATTATGCACATACGATGTATATTGGTAACATTAATTTACACTGCGTGGTGTCATTGTTCTAATTATGGTAATGCTCATTATGCGGGCTTTGTCGTTGAAACGTAAGAAGAGGGTCTTACTTGGAAATGTAATCAGAGTTGGATACTACATACATGTATTGTCAGCTGTGTTAAATACTAAATTAAGGCTTAGATTACATTTCAATCAACTTTCAGAGAAATGATGTCCAAAACATTGTTGGATAATCCATCAAAAACTAGAAATTGCGCGCTCGGCGGGTCGCGCAGCCGAGCACATGTATCCCCCGAACCAATTGCACTCCGCCCCACACCAAAATCAAAAGGCTTCATCCTCTTTCCTTAATACACCTTCATACCAAATTAGAAAATGATCAGACAAGAACTCGGACCTGTAGAGCGTTCACAAGGTAATCTTAACTATTTCTTTATATCATGGTTACCATGGCAACCAGGACTCCGCCCCACACCAAAATCAATAGGCTTCATCCTCTTTCCTTAATACACCTTCATACCAAATTAGAAAATGATCGGACAAGAACTCGGACCTGTAGAGCGTTCACAAGGTAATCTTAACTATTTCTTTATATCATGGTTACCATGGCAACCAGGATTCCGCCCCACACCAAAATCTAAAGGCTTTATCCTCTTTCCTTAAGACACCTTCATACCAAATTAGAAAATGATCAGACAAGAACTCGGACCTGTAGAGCGTTCACAAGGTAATATTAACTATTTATTTATATCATGGTTACCATGGCAACCAGGACCGCGCCCCACACCAAAATCAATAGGCTTCATCCTCTTTCCTTAATACACCTTCATACCAAATTAGAAAATGATCGGACAAGAACTCGGACCTGTAGAGCGTTCACATGGTAATCTTAACTATTTCTTTATATCATGGTTACCATGGCAACCAGGGCTCCGCCCCACACCAAAATCAATAGGCTTCATCCTCTTTCCTTAATACACCTTCATACCAAATTAGAAAATGATCGGACAAGAACTCGGACCTGTAGAGCGTTCACAAGGTAATCTTAACTATTTCTTTATATCATGGTTACCATGGCAACCAGGACTCCGCCCCACACCAAAATCAATAGGCTTCATCCTCTTTCCTTAATACACCTTCATACCAAATTAGAAAATGATCGGACAAGAACTCGGACCTGTAGAGCGTTCACAAGGTAATCTTAACTATTTCTTTATATCATGGTTACCATGGCAACCAGGACTCCGCCCCACACCAAAATCAATAGGCTTCATCCTCTTTCCTTAATACACCTTCATACCAAATTAGAAAATGATCAGACAAGAACTCGGACCTGTAGAGCGTTCACAAGGTAATATTAACTATTTATTTATATCATGGTTACCATGGCAACCAGGACCGCGCCCCACACCAAAATCAATAGGCTTTATCCTCTTTCCTTAATACACCTTCATACCAAATTAGAAAATGATCGGACAAGAACTCGGACCTGTAGAGCGTTCACAAGGTAATCTTAACTATTTCTTTATATCATGGTTACCATGGCAACCAGGGCTCCGCCCCACACCAAAATCAATAGGCTTCATCCTCTTTCCTTAATACACCTTCATACCAAATTAGAAAATGATCGGACAAGAACTCGGACCTGTAGAGCGTTCACAAGGTAATCTTAACTATTTCTTTATATCATGGTTACCATGGCAACCAGGACTCCGCCCCACACCAAAATCAATAGCCTTCATCCTCTTTCCTTAATACACCTTCATACCAAATTAGAAAATGATCGGACAAGAACTCGGACCTGTAGAGCGTTCACAAGGTAATCTTAACTATTTCTTTATATCATGGTTACCATGGCAACCAGGACTCCGCCCCACACCAAAATCAATAGGCTTCATCCTCTTTCCTTAATACACCTTCATACCAAATTAAAAAATGATCGGACAAGAACTCGGACCTGTAGAGCGTTCACAAGGTAATCTTAACCATTTCTTTATATCATGGTTACCATGGCAACCAGGACTCCGCCCCACACCAAAATCAATAGGCTTCATCCTCTTTCCTTAATACACCTTCATACCAAATTAGAAAATGATCGGACAAGAACTCGGACCTGTAGAGCGTTCACAAGAAAATCTCTGCGGCGGACGCGGCGGCGGCGGCGGCGGCGGCGGCGGCGGCGGCGGCGGCGGCGGCGGCGGCGGCGGCGGCGGCGGCGGCGGCGCGACGAGGCCAAATCCATAGTATCCCCCGAAGTGGGTTCGGGGGATACAATTAGGAAGTACTATTTAGTAAATCAATTGTCGGATGTGTTGAATACAAAATTAAGACCGAGATCACACTTTAATCAACTTTCACAGAAATGATGCCCAAAACATTGTTGGGTAATTCATACCCCTAAATAGAAAGTAATAAAGGAAATCGATTGTAAAGAATTTTTTTTTGAGAACTCAATTTTTACAACCTATTGATAATACATATCAATGTGTAATATATGTGTAATACACATGATTCTTCATATACCCTTGCCCTAGTATTTTAGGGAACAGCCCTGAATGGTAGTGATACTTACACTATGTACATGATGCGAAAGCGTAGTACATAGTTGTGTGCTTTTCAAAGCTTTCATCACAGTAGTAACAACTGAAGAAAAATGTTTATAATTTGATTTATTCTTTTTTAAAATTCTTGATGGGATCCACTGTTAGAAACCATGTACATGTATGTATCTGCTTACAAAAGCGATCGATAAAGAAGTTGTAACTGACCCGATGGGTTGCCAATTTGAGTACTTAGCCAAATATGGATCATATGACTGGAGAGGACCCGTTCAATATGCATGAAGTACAAACAGTGCCTCTGTCGGGGTCCTTTCATAGTGATCTCATCACCATTCATAATTCTGGAGCTATTTACAGTGTCATCGAAACCCGAGACAGACACCAGCGACCAACTTGAATACCTGCATATTATTATAAAGTTAAAGACGTTGGTCTGCAGTGTAATAGTGGTAACGAGTTATGCCCTCCGCACACAGAGCCGACTCGACCCGATCCGACTGGTGGTTTTCAATTGATTCAGCTCAGAATACGTTGCCTCAGGACTCCTGAATTGCCGGTTAAAAAGCCAGTCGGAGATCATTCGAGGCCGATTCAGCATGTTGAATAGGCTACGACTAAGCAAAACTGACTCTAGCCTGACTGAAAACCAGTCGGATCGGGTCGAGTCGGCTCTGTGCGCAGAGGGCTTTAACTAGCTGTTCCCTTTTGAGTTTCTGAAATCCCCATAGACCCATAGACTTTGTACACAACCCACCCGGTTCCCATTTAGTCAAGTGGTTGAGATAAGATGAATAAAACGCCGTTTTGAAAACATAGTTACCGATCAAATTTTCACACCTGTAGGGCTTCTCCTATAAGTTATGTTCATGGTTCATCTAACATTTTGATTCATAAAAGTCTGAATTCCTGTGAAAACTACTCAACAGTTTATGAGACAGGGGACAAATGATATTGCACATGACCAACTAAATTGGGGAGAACATGTTAAATTGGAATTTTGTCACTTACAGTAAAATTTGCGAAAGTTTCAAAGAACCAGCTTTTTAAACTTGAACATTCAATATCAAAGGTTCAAGTATAGTTATTCCCTTTAGGACTGATTGATTTTGATTTTGTTATAACATGACTTCTTCATAGACCCCAGCCCGAGTATTTTCGAGACCAGGGGGGTAATTCTGAAAGTTCCTTTCTTCGCATTTAAATTTGCACTTACATGTAAGTCCATGAGTTAATTGCACGCTGATTGAGTGGAAAATCGGTATTCTGAAAGCTCAATCAGCGCTCAATTAACTTCTGCGCGACTATCTTAAGCTCCTCCTACCTCATTAATATTCCATCCAATCAAATAGACTGTTACAAGATTTAAAAGCGCACTTACCTACTTCTTTGACTCGATCTCTAGCGTTGAAAATCAACAATATTTGTTTTCACTGTGATCATTCTGAAATAATTTGTAACTGACTCATCTAGTGCCTTTTAATTGATTACTACCAGCATAATCATTGTATAACACTTCCGATTGACGTATATTGTATTACTTTATAGAGCATGTTATTTCATTTAACGAGACATTTCCTGTAATGTTATCTGTAATACCCTTGTCTAGGATGAAATATATATTAATAAAAGTAATTTAATTTTCATTTGAATTTCATTCAAATTTTATTTTAATGTTATTTTAATTTTGTTTTAATTTAGCAATATGAAACCAATCGACATATCGGCAGCTATACAGACTGTCCCAGATAAATGAAACCGGGTTTCATGGCAGAAATTTTCTGTCATAATGAATAATTTCCTTGATGATATACATATGTCTGAAAAGCTCTGTGCCTCTTCTTTCATTTGCTGTACAACGTATGGCACATAATTCAAGCATGACTGTATTAGAACAATGGAAAGTGGTGTTACCAAAGTTCCATTTGCACGCAGAAATTGCAAGTTTGAGTGAGTTTTTTGGGTGAGTTTTAAGGGTTGTAAACGTACTTATTTAAAAAAAAGACAAACACCGCATAAAATTTCATATTTTTATCTTTTACATGACACCTTTTGCTAAAAAAATAAATGATTTATGCCAGAGAACGAGTAAAATGAAAACATGCCTGATTTCTGCCAAAATAAGTGAAAGTTGAGTAAGAAGTCGCTCAGCTTTCCTGACTTAGCAGCTGACAATGGACTTTGATGCATGAGTGAATTTACACAAACATAGGGATCAGGGAAAACATGGGAAACAGGCTAGATCAGGAAAGTTACTCATCTGGGCTGGAATCAAGTGCTCATGTTTTCATTTCACTCGTTCTCTGGCATAAATTATTAATTTTTTTATCACAAGGTGTCATATAAAAGATAAAATTATGAATTTTTATGCTGTGTTCATCCTTTTTCAAAATAAGTACGTTTACTACCCTTAAAACGCACCCCAAAACCTCACCCAAACTTGCAATTTCTGCGTGCAAATGGAATGTTGGTAACACCACTTTCCATCGTTCTAATTCAGTCATGCATGAATTATGTGCCATAAGTTGTTATCAAATGAAAGAAGAGACACAGAGCTTTTCAGACATATATATATATCATCAAGGAAATTATTCATTATAACATAAAATTTCTGCCATGAAACCTGGTTTCTTTTTTTCTGGGACAGTCTGTATAGGAAAATTGATCATAACTATCAGATTCTAACTTTACGCTGTTTTATAAAAGACAAATTTGATAAAAATAGTGAACGATAAATATGTCAATGTTGTTTGCCAGTTGTGATATTTATATCATTTACATGCCTACATAAAATTATACTAGTCTTGTCTTATTGTATGTGAATTAAAAGTCCATCTAATGGATGCAATGCGTATAACTAAAAAGGTTATGATGAATTTATCCTTAGAAGAGACTAATGTACTGTATCAGACTCATATTGTTTTAAAAGCGTTTTCTTTCTTTTATAAAATATTTAAACTACTTATATTATTATTATTACTGTAATTAGTTCCTCAAAAAACAAGTAATTAATAAAACTAATAAACAAAATATTTGACATAATCTTCAAATATAATGTCCATAAATTCTTGAAAATGTATAATGTGAAGAAAATGTAATATTTAACTATAATTCAGTAGAGGCATACACACTGATGCATTTTAAAGGAAAGAACGTGATGTTAACTATGATATAGCCTACCATCATTATGCTTCTTACAAATTAGTGATGATATATATTACATAGTGTTACTATAATGCGTAAACGTCTATGGATTAATAAACTCTTCAATAATATGATATGAAATTGAAAGAATTAACAAAAATAATAAACACACTATGAGTATACAGCAATTATTCATCTCATCGCGAAAATGTAATTATAAATAATATTGCCGCGTTGAAAATGTAAAAAAATAATACTTATATGAGATAGGTAGGGTACCATTAACTTTTCAAATCATCTTTTGACTTAACTGACCGCTAAAGGAGCTTTCAGAATACCACTTTTCGATTAAATATGCCATTAACTCCGCGTATTTATGCATGCGGCTTAACACGCATATATATGCGCGCAAGGCTTTCCCGCCAAATGCCTGTTAGCATGGTAGTTAAATGATTGAGAAGTTAATTTGGCTCTCAGAATACGAAAACGCTGATTGAACGCTAATAGAGTGGTGAAGTGTGATGTCATCTATGACGTCCTAAACATCTCTTCTTTTTTTTTCAAATTTGAACTTCATTTTCAGAAAGAGCATAACAAATAATGTCCAAATACCAAAAATCAATGGAATATGTTAAGTATTGGCTGAGATATGCCCATCCGAATGATTTTTTTTGTCAATAGGCAATCAGTGTTATAGTGCACTATAACACTGATCGCCCATTGAAGTAAAAATCATTAGGATGGGCATATCTCAGCCAATACTTAACATATTTAATTGCTTTTTGGTATTTAGACATGATTTGTTATGCTCTTTCTGAAAATGAAGTTCAAATTTGAAAGTTCTAAAAAAAGATTTGTATGACGTCATGGCTTCTGTACTCTATAGAGTGCTAATTAGCCTTTCAGAATACGGCCCCAGTCCTGAATGGGTTAAATAACAAGTTAGAATTGCTTGATATTTCTTGGAAGGAGGCCAAGATCAGACCTTAATAAACCTTCTGTAATATGAAAATAAGAGAAAGGCTGTCAAAGTATTTAAACAGTTTGAAGCTGGCACACAAATATGGTTATAATATACATTGTTATACTGATCAACTCACTATAAATCAAAGGTTCAAGTTAACATTCTCAAAAACATGTCAACCAGTTGTTCGATATTTCTTGAGGGAAGCAAGGTCATAACTTAATAACCCTCGAGCAATATATTAAAAAGGCCGAAGTATTTAAACAGCACAAAGTTGACACACAAATATAAATACTTACCAACTCACTATGAATCACATGTTCAAATTTACATCTAGTACTTATATTCTCAATAGCTGACACACAGACATGCTTACATAACACTGTTCAACTTAGTACTCATATTCTCGAAACAACCAGTGGTTAGATATTTCTCGAGGGCGGCAAGGTCATAACTTAATAACCCTCCTGTAATTTGAGAAAGGCTGAAGTATTTAAACAGCGCCAAAGTTGACACACAAATGTAGGTAATAAGCACTTTGCTGGAGACCATTTAACCAATAACAGTCTCAATTGGTCCACTTTGCTAGCAGCACAGAAATAGCAGCATTCTACTTCAGCGCACCGCATGGTGGCAAAACAAGTAGTGTGCTATTAACCCATCGCCTAAGGGAGCCTGGTGGGTTCTGTATTAACTCTATGGAAATTGCAAAAATCTAGTAGATTACAGGTTAACTCTACCGTGATGTATAACGTTCCAGTCGAGAACTTGTAGAAAGTTGTACTTTAGAGTGATTTCATAGTTTAATAGCTATTAAAGACATGAACACTTTCAAAGGCATCATATATTTATTGAAATAGTATTTTTCAATTTGTTCTTTTCGTGCACTAGTTGAGTTTATTGCATAATTCATAGTGTAAATACTTTTGCCAGTCTAGTACTTCTAAATTCGAATAATTTATTTAATGGAATTTATAGTTGCATTCATCTAATTATTCATTATTCTTTAGTAGAATTTATTTCATAATTTATATTAAAATATTTAAGCCATTCTAAGACATTCTATATTTGAAATCTAAAGAAGATGACGACTTATTAAAGCATAATGTGAACTCAAAGCAAGCACTCTCTCGCCAAACATGGGATTTGGGCCACCGAAAAATCAGAAATGCCAAATCTTACTTACCAGATTGAGCAACCTAATTTTGATTTTGATTTGACACACAACTCTCCATTTTCAAGGCCATCAATATTTGTTCGATCTGTATTTTACTTACCACTAGGACCCTGTAACATAAATGTTTACAATTAACTATATAATCAATAAATTGATTGTACAATTAAAAATATCGTATTTGTAATCTTGTGAAGATGTAGACATGTTTTCCGATTAGTACTTTTGACATGATGCACATTTAAATGACAAAACTACTGCAAGGGTGCTTTCTTACTAGTCATTAAGCTAGTCATTAACACTGCTGTCAGTCAACTGTCATCTTTAATTAAATCTCAATGTTTACAAATCTCTAAAAAAAAAAAATTATCGTTAAATCTTCTGAAGATAGCAAGACAAACAATGTGTTTCCATTAATTTGTCAGCAATCTTAAAGTCTTCATGAGGAGATATCACTTGCTTCTATTTCGATTTCAGTTTAAACACATTTAACCTTATTAAATAACATGTTCCCTACACAAGAGATACTGTGTAATGGATTCTTAACGGTAACCAATTTTCATTTTTTAAAGAAACAAAAGTGACACAAATGTGCAGATATGGGAAGCTATGATTTCATATTTTTAACTTGTCTTGCCTCTACCTAAATGCACACACAAGAAGAGTATGTACTGTACTCTGCACTGGCAATGTTGTTTGTTTCTTTCTCGCATTCACTGGTGACCAACGTACATTACTTGCACTGCTAAAGTGACATTCATTGACATTTCACGACTGGAAAAAAAGGTTGCCTGACTTTCCTGGGGTTGGGAATAAAAGGGCATAATAGGTCAAACTAATTTATCTCTCTACAACAAACAATAGATAACAACAACTTTGAAATGGGGCAAATTACACAAGTACTTTTGCTTGTAGCGACAGGCCCAACAAAAACTAAGCTAATTGGATGATGTGTGCTTGTATTAAACAATAATCTCCCAGAAAAAATGAGACTTTGTAAGTCAGCAGTGAGATGTGGGTAGATTGCTGTGGAGTTGAGACCTGTCACCAATTAACCTTAATCTGTCTATCGCAATACAATTTAAGCACAAAGTTGGAAACCTTTCTATCTTCCATTCATGATCAAACTACAAATTACTGAAAACAGATTTTTATTCTACACTTAACTAGGTGGTTCTAGATTAAATCAAATTTAAATTGATTAACGATAAAATGAGGATCTTCTATAATAAAAATGAAATCCTGAAACTAGTATAGCTATATAGCTTTTATGTAATGAAGTACTGTAACCCATTCATGTTAAAAAAAAATAATAATAATCGGGCATGGATCTATGAAAAATAATAATAATAATATTGCCATATTTCAAATGTGAATATGACGCATGGCCGGCATGACTTGATGCGATGTAAGAAAGGGATAGTAACAGGAGAGATGTGTATGCTGAAATCAAATCTGTTTGAAGGAAACAATGATGGTCCGGAAGCTACTGCCACAACTACAACTTATCCACAGACACATGTCGCCCAGTGGGTGGGTATCTTCCCCTTCACCACTCTTTATCAACCCCCCTGGATCCAGGCAGGTGATAAACACTTCCCCCTTAATACTGACATTCATTTTCAATCCATTATCAGCCGAATATTAACGTTTTACACCCAAAGTGGTAGTTGAGGAAAATTATATTTGACCTTCCCACAATCCTTTCCCAGTTGGCAAACACCTTGCCCAGTGCTCTTTTTAAATCCAACCCAACCCATGAACTTTTTGTTCATTATCAGCAAAACATGAGATTTTGAACCAAAAGTAATTATAAATCATGCAGTAGGAGGAAGCAAAATTTGCCCTTCCCTCTTCTATATAAAGTCAGCTCTGAATGTGTAACACCCCCGGTCCCAAGCAAGTGATAAACACTTTCCCCAGCACAACCTTTTACACCCAACTCATCACCTAAAAAAAACTTAATAATCACAATATTTTTTCCAATTATAAGCAAAATATGATTTTACACCAATGGTGATAACTCATGCAGAGGGCGGAAGCAAATTAGCCCTTCCCTCTTCCAACACAATTGATCTGAATCTACCCCCTGGTTTCAGGCAGGTGATAAACACTTCTCCCTTCCTCATACCATCCAGCAGTATCAGGGTGATCCAATAGGGGAGGGGGGGGGGGGGGGTAGGGGCAACAATGGGGATACAGATTTCAATAATTGTGTGTGTGTGTGTGTGGGGGGGGGGGGGGGGGGGGGCAACACACCTGGGCCCCATTGCAGAAAGAGATATAATTGCTTGTAAGTTACAATGAATTGTAAGTCAGATCATGTGTTCTACATGCGCAAATCTGATTGGTTGAATCGCGCAAATTTGCTGACGTACAATTAATTGTAACTTACAATCGCTAAATCAATCTCTTTCAGCAACGGGACCATTGAATAAAATGGACATGGTGTTCGGTATTGCTTTGTCTAGCGGTCAGAGCTCTGCTCTCTGTTCAAGTTAGCCCTGGTAGAAAATTGTTATAAATGTGCGTGTCTCTCGGATGGTGACAATAAAGAGCCGCCCCAGATATAAATTAACCTTAATTTATTTAACAAGCCAGTAAAAAAACAAATAACCACCTTTTTCAAACGGGTTCAGCAAGGGGGAAAAATAATTCCAAAATGGTGGGTAGGGGACAGCCCCTTGCACCCATTTAGGTACACCACCACCATCACCAACCCAACAACCAACCATAACAACTTATTCATCACGTTTATTCCATTACCGACCATGTATGAGATTTCGCACCAAGAGTGACATATCTTGCAGATGATGAGATGAGAGGAGGAAAAAACAACCTTGTTCATCCGGTATGGAAGAAACATGCTGATTTATGGACCAGATTTAATTAACAATTTTGCAGGGGTGATTTATGCATTGGCACATGGATGGAATTGAGGTAGGATGGTTAATTCCAATATTTCATCTGTTTATTATTTATTGAACAGCCACCGAGGCAATATATTTCTACTTGAAATGTGATTAAAACCTATTTTTACTTCTTTGTTTATTTATCTGTTCTTCCAGTTTGTATTTCTTATTGCCTACAGTAGATGTAGATGTGTATGGTAGGATGTATGTATTTGTTAATGTACATGTTAATTATTTGGGCTAATCAAGAATTGAACACACTATGCATCTCATGATCAAAATGCAGAACACAACGCACATGCGCACGCGCACACACACATACACACACACAATGTTACTAAGTCCCTTTCATTTGACACTTGCAATCAACAATTCCATACTTCATCAAATTAACAATCCATCTCTGTCTGTAACAGTGACTGCATAGATGACAACTTGACTAATTTGCTAATTTGATGACAAGTCAACCATTAAAAAAAGGGCAGCCATAGGTCCTGGGGAATGCAATTAGCAATTTAGCAATATATTCAGTATCATTTAATTCAATCTATAGAATATGTACAGTATGTAATACTTCACTGAATCCTTCCTTTCAGATGCATTTCCTTTAACCTTTCAATCTTTTGGTGAATTTATTATTAATCTTTTTATATATGTTCCCAATCACCAGAGAGAATTGTTATCAATTAATTAAATTTCTAATCATTTGGGAAATAAGTATGAAATCTAGACGGATGTGAAAAGGGGCTATTACAGTAAGCAGCACTACATTTTCTTTTTACTAACTATGGATATTGAGATTTATAAATTTATAAAGTTAAATGATCTCTAGTTGCATACTTAGAGTTAGTAAAGCATAATAAGCTTGCAGGGTTTCAAAATATGGGCCTAGGGTACCACTAGGAACTCTCTGTTCTAGATAGCAACGTCACAAATGAATGCATTTCTAAAATGTGCTATTTTCTAATCTGCCATTCCATTCACAAACCATACAATTGTTTTGTAAGGAAATGCAATCTCGCATACAATGGCCATTACTCTGATTAAATTGTCATCGTCACATCAGCGTCTTTCCGGCGCGAACTGATTAAGGAAAGCAACTTGCAAATTGCAGAATCATGGATACTACAGACAATAGTCCTTTTCATTTATTCATCAACTGTAAGGCGTCTGTAACGACAACTATTTACTAACAGAATCGAGCTAATAACTTATGCATGATCTGTATTGTGCCAGAAATTGTGCTAATGGAATTGAAATATATAATCATTTATGCATGATTTGCACTAGGTCTGTAACTGACAATTATGCACTAATTTAATTGAGTTGATCAGTTATTCATGATTTGTAATATATCTGTAAGGACAATTATTGAATGCAATCAGACGATGGAGTCAATTGACAATATCGTCGGTTGAGAAAAAGAAGGGCACTAAGTCACTCGTTGCTTTTCTGAGATAATCATGTTTTAAGTTGGGGGAGCCTTGTAGAAATTTAAAGGGGACCACCAGGTTTTTAAAAGAACAACAAATAATTTATAAGTTTTGGTAACCTTTTGTGATATCAAATAGATACCCAACATTTTGCAAAGGGTTGTGTAATTCATAAACAATGCAATTCATTACCACCACTTACGGAACCACTATTATTTCCTGGTTCCGTACTCTCCAAACATTTGCGAGTGCGCCAATTATATTCAAGCGTACGTTTGGAGAAAATAGAATCCCGGACAATTCGTTCGCTAGTCTTCGTACATGCAGACCCATATACACATGTTGTAGTATGGTGATGCGTTTTCCAATTATATATTTTTTTTCTGGAAACATATTTTTCTGAACTTGTTGATGGAATGAACTACATGTACTAAATATGTTACCTTTCATTTATAAGAATATTATTTGTGGGTGTTGGTACCCTTTATGTTATAGAACAACATTATAGATCTCTTATATTTGATATAAAGCCATGTAGAAACCAATGTATCTCCATTTCATTTTTGACAAATATTCCCCAAATTAGAAACGATCATTTTCTGAAATGTTGGCATCATATAGAGAAAGCTCCAAACAGCATGATGGTATGCAAACTCAATTCAGCCCAGAATCAACTTAAAGGGATCTAGTAACTTTGTTGACATTTGCAAAAAGTGATGAATGGTTGATGCAATGTATATTGTTGTTATCTCATATGTCCATAGGGTATTGTGTGAAAATTTCAAGTCAAATGGACATTGTATGGCCAAGTAATGAGCGAAAATGCAAAGTGATATTCAGTAACTCACTGCACTCACTTTGTACACGGAAGAAAAACTCGCCCGGAGTTTTTCTTATCTGAATACTTGAATACCATGATTTTATTGTTAATACGAATACAACAAGGTATAAGGGAACCGCTAGAATTAAAATTTTATTTTGAGGATTTGGACAATGTTACTAAGTCCCTTTAATGCCCTATTCACTCTCAACAGACAATGTGTTGCATGCGTACAGGCTTTAGAGACGTTCAAACGAATATCAATTATTCATCGACCCCATTATCATCTTTTCTGCCCCCACCAGTGCTACCCCTACCACAATCATTTGCGTTACTATTCATTATGAAGAATGACCATGCATGCTATCTAAAAGCAGAGTTCTTGAATGAATAATACAATCATGCTTCTACAACAATTACTGCTCAGTACCTAACACGGTAGGGGGTAAGGGGAATACTCCAGTGGCCTGAAATTGAAAGTATGGCTTTTTATTAAAAGGGAACATGAAATGGTTGGGGATATTTTGCTTTTGAGTCAGTAGGGATAAAACAAGTGTAGCGTTGCATCTAGATTTCTCTCCATCCACCAGTACTATGAGCTAGCTACAAACATACATTACAACCTTGCTTTAACTTAAATACTTAAACATTTACTTTAAGTAAAAAATCAGTGGCTGCCCGAGAGAGTGAGGGGAAAATTAGCGTCCTGCCGTGTCGACCCTACAGCCCCTAATTGTCAGATATGCGACAATTTTTAGCTCCTTAATTCTTTAATCACACGTTAGCCAAGACAACAGCCCAGAGTGAGTTGCGTGCCTACTTCGCCGATTTGACAACACCCAAGTTCCTAGTGCTTGTCAACTCTAAATCCAACCAGATTTCTGCCCATTTCATACCAACAGCCTTGGCAAGGATCATAAAATATTGCAACTTTTTGAACCAGTTTGTGTATTTTCACACATATTTTAGCAACATGTTTTCAGTTGTTTGTTTTATTGTGTGCTCTCATACAATGTTGTACATAATTATGGATTGCTATTAAATGTTTCTTGTATTTTGTTCTTTTGATAGTTTAACTCAATTTGAACAATGGTTACAAATTTGAACCAAATATTCCTGTGACATTTTTCACACCAGTAAAATCAAATCCAGGTATGGTACTTGCGAGTTGAAAAATTTACACTTGGATGCATTTGACAGTCACACGTTTGAGTTTAGAGAGTTTCAGTTGATTTATAATACAATTTGTAACCGTTTTAAAAGTGGTCTAACTCTCTGATGTGAAAGGGCCGGGGTATTTGCCTCAAGACCCAGCTCCAAAGCCCCTAAATGTTTTAGCTCCTACGTCAGTCGGAGGCCAAATTGCGGAACTTTCGGAAAACAAAAGCCTGATTCTCCTGCCGTGAGCATTTTACAGCTCTGCCAGATTTGTGCACACGCTTTGAAATCCTTTTGATTTATTCTCTGGAAACTATAAGCAAGTAAAGGAACGAGTCTTGGAAATACTGAATTTGATGGTCACTTGAGATGATAAAAGGGATTCTCAAACCTGTCACATGGTAAGTTTGTACTTTGATTTGTGTTTTCTTTTGTATCAATACGCAATGTAGAATAGTGTTGATGCCTTTGGGGTTGTCAATGTAATTTCATAAGTGAACAGAGTACTAAATCAAAATCTCACTGCTTTTAAAATTTATTCATCAAAATTTTAATTTTGAATGATGGTTGACATACATGTAAGAATGCATTATTTTATCATTATGTCATTGTTAGTTTGAAAAATCTAGTTGCCTTTTTGATTGGGCACTTTTTATCTTGCTTTACTGGCCCTGTAATTTTGAGGAAACTTGTTCTGACTACTGAAGACCGGACCTGAAAAAAACATGGAATGTATATCAAACAAAGTTCTGAACATCTAGACAGCGTTTTTATGATAAGGAGTTCATTCAAATTGGGTGAATATTAAATTTGTTAAATTGTTTAATGGCAGTTTCAAACAAAATCTTCTTGAAAGGGTTACAAGTGGGATAAATGTTTAGCTCTCTAAGTGCCATGGCTGAATCTAATCAAAATTGTCATAGAATCAAATATATTGATCTGTTTATTTATGTACACGATACAATTAAGTTATAAATACTCCTTCCTTTGCCCAGTGTATGTATACAATTCCATGTTTAGTTGTGTTACCTGTCATTAGCCTTGATAAAGAATCTGCTAGGTTCGAAAGCTCTGCTACTTTTGACTTACAATGAAATAAAAAGTACTGAATTGCATAGACCTTCAACTTTCCACCAAGCTTCTTTCTAGATTCATTGCAGATGAATGGCTTATCTATATGACTTTATATTCACATTTTAAATGATGCAGAAATACTGCTGAAAACTGCTTATCTACTATAATAATAACTGTGTGATAAAAATGAGAGTCAATATAGGTCCTAAATGTTCGATCCTAGCAGAATCTTCATCAGAGGCTAAATGATGAGGATCTTTATATATCCTCATCATTTAGCCTCTTAACCCGTTGAGGACGAATTGATTTTGGTATAACATGCATTCTCCATAGACTAAAGAACGAAATATTTCGGGACCAGTCCTCAACGGGTTAAGAAGATTCTGCTAGGATCGAACATTTAGGCCCTATATTGACTCACATTTGAAATGAATAACTTGTTTACAGAAACTTGAATAAGGTCCTAGGTTTATTAAACAGATTCATGCAGTTTAACTTGGCACTCTGAGGGTTAATACACCCCTACAGGCTGGCTATAGGTGCAGGTAACCCAAATTATGCTTTTAAATACTCCTCTGCCCACCGGCACCTGAGCAATGGGAGATAAAAACCCATGAGATGAGAACTAATTGCTCCCCTCATCACACGATATCTACAAGTCATTCAGCTGCTCTCGTCAGAACTGGGGCAAAAGGATGTGAGACAAACCGATCGACCCATCTATCGCATCGCTACCTAGCTCTTTTTTTCTTAAAAGGGATCTAGTAACTTTGTTGACATGTGCCAAAGGTTGTGAATGGTTGATAAAATGGGTACTTTTAAGATCTGATATGTGTCTACTGACTAATGTGTGAAAATTTCATATGAGCGAAAATGCAAAGTGATTTTCTCGAACTCATTGCACTGACTTTGTGCTCAGGTTTAACTTTCCAGTAGATAATTAAAATTAAAATTATAATCTGTTTAACCCCTTGACTACGGGACCGGGTGGGTTGTGTACAAAGTCTATGTAGATTTCAGAAACTCAAAGGGAAAGAAAGGGTTAGCAAAAGTGAAATTCAAGAAAAAAATAAACCAGTTCAATATGCTTATATTGGTAATACAAATACAATGAGAGAACCATTAGAGTTCTAAGTAAGTTTTGTGCATTTGGACAATTTTAATAGATCCCTTTAAACTCATTGACGACTTAGCTAACAATCGCTTGGGTTGGGGTCTGTGGCAAACGTGTCTTTTACCCGCATTACTACTCATCTCCAAGCATTCCTAATTGTTTCAACCCATTCAATACTATTTGACACTTACATAAGCGTTCTACATAAGGCGGTGTCACACTCGGGCCAATTATCTAGATAATTTGTAACATGTCTGTCACCTGTCCGTCACATACGTAGGTGAATTATCTAGATAATTGTGTGTGGAATCAGCTTCTGATCCCAGTCTTAGTATGTTGGGACCATGCAGAAAGCTTAAAGGGAAAGTTGAGTTTTGGTAGAGAGGGCGCTAGACTACTTAATTGGTTTGTGAGGTAATGAAAAACTGAGTGTAAAATTTGAAAGAGCATAATATTTAAACAATAAAATCATCTTTGTTTGATCAAAATCGGTTCAGAAACGGCTGAAATATCCATAAATATAACAATTTGTAATAAACCCGGGGCCCCGGGTTTATTAGAGAATTTTGAACCAGCCTTTAAAATTCAAAAAAATGCTTCCTCTTTTCAAAAAGTTACAAAATAGGTATTTAAATAGTTGTTGGTTATTTCTCTGTCTAATCACTATTTCAACAAAGCATCACACGCACAATATTTTATTCAAAATGGTTAAAACCGATGAGTGTTTAGAGAGCGCCCTCTTACGTTTTAATGGCTCTTTTTGAATGATAACATGATCTGTACTACGTCATTTGTAATTTTGTGTTCCTTTCTAGTTATAACTATTAGTGTGTAATGTAATGATGCAGGTTTTGGTTACTAAAATTCAGTTTCACTAAAACTGTACTCTCCTTACCAGAACTCAACTATCCCTTTAATACAATTGTAGTACAAGTGTCCAATTATTGTAGCTTCCATGGCAACAGCTAAAATCCTCAAATGCTGATTGGCTGCTGCCATATTAGTAACAATAATTGAACAGTTACAACAATTGGAAAATGTTTAAGAAACAGGGCCCTGAATGGGTTAAGTTAATGCTACAATGTATCTCTTAACCCCTTGACTACGGGAACCGAGTGGGCTATGTACAAAGTCTATGTGGATTTCAGAATCTCGAAGGCAACGGGTTAACCTGTTGAAAGTTTGATCTAGTATAAAAGTGCATTCTACACAGATACCCTAGTGAGATATTCCAGCCAGCATAAATACAAATACTGTACTATTCACTATCAGGCAATCATTACTTAAGTTGGATTGCCTAATTAATCAGTTAAGGATATACATTATTTGTATTACCTAATACCAAGGAACATTTGGAAGCACTAATGTACAAACTGCCACAGGTGCAACAGGCATCATGTGAATATAGAGATATCTAGACTTGTTAAATGTACTTTTATCCAACTGTAGGCTTACATAACAAATAAACTTCTAATTCAGTCATTCTTAACCTTTAACCTCTTTAAAAAAAGAAATCTAAAAAAAAAAAAAAAATGTTTTTAAAGGAAAAACAGGCCTGACTAATAACACACACAAACTTATTAATGTAAAACAGTTACCTGTCAATTACATAAATTATGCTTTAAATTTTAATCAATTACTGAATAGCCTCACAAGGCGAAACAGCCTGTATACCTGACTAGATATGTATTAAATTATTCTTTATTAATATCAGGCTTTGTTTCTACCATATTTTGAGATAGTATGACTTCAGAAAGTCCCCTATTTCTGTAGGGCATATCATATTGGCAACCTACATTCTAAGAAAATTCATCCTTCGGGCAAAAATATAATATCATACACATGTCCATTATGCAATTTGTGGATATCCCCATCTAAGTATAATGGTATGTTACCCCTTGACTACCGGAACTGGGTAGGTTGTGTACAAAGTCTATGGGGATTTCAGAAACTTGGAGTGAACAGGTTAAAGTAACAGTATAAGACTTATATAAGACATATTATGACTTTGTAATGACAGTAACTTGGACAGATAATCTAAATAAGGAGTGGCTAGGAGCTTTAGGGAAGAAGTTGGACAATTAGCGATGGATTGTGACCTATAGTAGGGCTTGACACTAGCACTTGCCAGCTTGCCCAGGGCAAGTAAAAATGTATGTCTACAAGTAAAATTTCATAAATGGACTTGCCCAATCGGGCAACTAAATTATGGTTCAACTATGCGATAATAATTGAATTCTTTAGGTCGAATCTCATCTAAAAGTATGCGGACAAGTAAACTTTCTGTTCGGGGCAAGTACAATTTGAAAAATGATGATTTTACTTGCCCGAACAGGGCCAGTGAGGAAAAAAGTAGGCCTATAGCTTGTTGTAATCCAAGTGCGGATACTGATATTAAAGCGTACATGATGTTTTACTGCACTAAATGATTTATTCATGTATCATGTTGCAATCCCCATGAAATTTCTGTTCCAAAGGCTTTTACAAATGCATGAACTATTTACATTTTATATTATTAACCGTTTTTGTTTTTGTTTTTAATTCTTGGGGTGGGGGGGGGGGGGGGGGTTCTCTATTATCTATATCTCTCCTTTGTTGAATTTTTTTGGTGTGTGCTTTGTGAAATTATCAGGGTGAGGGGGGGGGGGGGGGCATATGCCGCTCATTGCAGAAATAACTGCAATAGTACAATTTTAAAGTACTGTGTGAACAAGTAAAGTTACAATATTCTTAAAAGATGTCAATGAGAGTTCAGCCGGTAGCACATAAAATATGCACAATGATGGGCAATATGAACTTTGAAAATGGGAAAAATATTATTTTCTAACAGAAATGCGAAATTCCCAGACTTTTTACCTTCGCTTCACAAATTCCAAAAAGAAAACATGACAAATTTATAGTCCTGATTATATAGCACAATGTCTTAAAAATGCAAATAACGCAACTTATACCATACCAATCATATTTCTGAGGGTTCAATTTAGGGTCAAATATAAAGTATGTATGATGCTATGAACTTTGAAAATTAAAACAAAACATACTTTTTTAACAGAAATTGGAATTCCCCAAGCCCAAACTATGTGTTACCATCACTTCACAGATTTCAGAATAAACGCATTAACTCATTACGTCACTGATGGTTCAACAGGGTAAAGATTAAATATGTATATTGTGTCTAGACATAAACTCTGAAGAAAACAAAAATAACATAATTTCTTTGACTAAAAATAGAATTCCCAAACATCTGTCTCTCTTCATATTTCACATTTGCATGACTAAGACCAAATATTTACACAGAGAGGACGTTTTTTCATGGAAAATGTTGCCTTAAACTCCCTCAATGTTTTTTTTCATGGAAAATGTTGCCTTAAACTCCCTCAATGTTGACAGAAATTAAAATTCCAGTTCTAACTGGACTCGATTTGACTGACTAGTCTCTGACCCTACTGGTGGTAAATACATGTATGCACAATTTTGTACTCCACACAATTTGTACCATTTAAAATGTTCCTATACAATCAGCAATCCCCATAGAGTTAATACAGGACCCACAGTTCCCATAGACAATGGGTTAACTAATCCACCCACTCACATATCATTAAGCACATATAACATATTGAGCACACACAGCCAAATAAACAGTACACTACAGTAATTAATGCACACTCTAACACAAACACACATTACCACACAAAAGGACCCAGAAATCACACATTATGCTCTCTTTGACACTTTCGCTTGCAAAGAATGCAAGTTTGCGAAAAATCAATAAAAATCCAAAGCGCTGCATTGTGGAGACTCACTCCTTCTGTAGGAAACTATGCGAGATAAGCAGCTGGTATTATTGATTATGACCTAAGCATACAAGTGTGCATTGATTCAATACAAGGAATACTTTTTTTTTTAGAGGGAAAACTGTGTATCCACCATGTATCGAAGACTGTGAGGTAGAATTAGAGTCTGAAAGGGTACGGTCTTTCAATCGTAGCAAATCTTGATCTAGAAAGTAGTTTATGCGAGGATGCAAATTTGAGTAAAAGGGCACTTTCAAATAATAAACTAGAATAATGTAGATTTATACATTTAAATGGCTGTGATCTTTCATGGAGAATTCATCTTTACCTGAATAAATCTTGTGGAAGATGACAAATTTATAGAATCAGTTGACAAAATTTAGGTTTTCATAGTCGGCCCGAATACTGTACATTCCTGCCAAAGAGTTTTCACGGCCTTTGTCAACTATCCATCTTTTTCATAATGTATGAACATTTGTTGGTTTGTTTGTTTGTATGTGTGTGGTTTTTGTTGATTGTTAGTTTGTTTGGTTGTTTAGTTGTTGTTGTTTGTTTTTTTATTATTATTATTTTTTTGTTGGGGGGGGGGGGGGGGGGGGAGAGACGGACGGTAGAAGTGTGCATCAATTTACAAAGAATATTTCTACTTTCCTCTCTACCCCGATTCGTGTTTTCCTCAAATTACAACTCACGTTCTTTAACCCAATTATGACTGATTGATCTTGCTATAACATGTATAACATGTATAACATCTCCAGACACTAGCAGCCCTAGTATTTTCGGGACCAGTCCTGAACGGGTTAACATCTAGAATATTCTGTCTTTCTTTTCTCTCTCATCCTTTCTGTTCTTCATGCTAGCATGGCCTCCTCAACAACTGTTTCTCTGTGTAGATAACCCTCTGATCTTTCTGATCGTTTTTAATAATAAACTTCAAGAAAGCACATGTGCTGAAAATCTTGCATAGTGAAAAATTGTGCTAGCGAGAGAAAAAAAATAGAATTTCATCAAAAAATTCAGGAATGAGAAAGAAAATAAGAGTATCATACAAAATTCATGAAAGGGAGAGAAAATAGAGAACCATGGAAAATTCACAAAGGAGCACAACAAAAGTATCGCAGACATTTTGGAGGATGGAGAGAAAATATGAGTGATTTTCCATGTATCTCCCCACTGCAGAGAGATGCCATAAGTGACCCGCTATAGCAAAACCCGGCACTTGTCGGTTATTCATGTTTTGAAGAAATGGGCATTTTAAGTTCACATAATGTGTGTAAGAGACCTATGATTGTAAAATTGAAACAATCACATCTTCGCCAACTATTGACCAATTTGTTAGAACAAAGCATCAAATGAAAGCTTGTGATGAGGCCTTTCTAATGTTATGAAAATCTACATTTTGATTTTAACCGACAAGTGCAGGGTTTTCCTATAGCCGGTCACATATACTGTAGGGTCCTTGATCACAACCAATCTTCCTCAGAAACGGGTGTGAGTTCACTATTTTTAGTCTTAACAAAAATACACAAGACCGGATGGGGGAAGAGTGTGATGTAATTTGCGCACCAGTGATTGATGCGGCGTAATTTATGGTGGGTGCCATATACGCTAGATGTGAAACGTATGGCAGTAGTCTTTCAACAGTCTTGTGTCTGTCAAAAGATTTTTGCTTTGTTTTTTTGCCCCTTAGAATTCAATGCTACATATTGTCATACAGATCTGTTTTTTTTTTTTTTTTTTTTTGCTGAGTTCGAGATACATATATATTTTTCAATATAGATGAATTCTTCATATCCATAATTCTCTTACACAAAACTTGCAGTCATTTCAAGCATCATTTTCTTTTGATTGATAGAAACTTTTTAAAGGAAACTTATTGATTGAAATAAACTTATTTCAACTTGATTGAGATGTATTCTTCTTTGTTTGAGTAAAAATACCAAAATGAACATTAAACATATTTCTTTGTTGGCCTAAAATGTAAATACAATGAATTTGATTTCAGAAATTTATTATAATTATGATTTTAACTAAATACGAAGGGGGGTGGGGATGAATGCAAGGTACACCTTGTATGAAAGTATGAAACAATACACATTTTTCTAGTTCTTTAAAAATTGTACATTTTCCTTAAGATCTTGTAGACATTAACATGGCACAAATGCATTTTTTTTTAAATAGAAGATATACCAAATTCATACAATTTCACAGAGAGATGACAAAACTTAATCCCATTACCAAGATTTTCGCTACAAAAACTTAACACAATACAGCAGACCCGAGATTTTGCCGTCAAACTAATGATGCGAGCGGACAAAGTCATTACACCTACAAGCTGAACAAATAGCGGCCTATTCACTCTATTGACTCTCGCTGGAATTATCGGCAATCAGCTTACACGTTTAGTCCATAACCGCTTCCCATTTTGTTTTTCGCTTTTTCTCTGATATTGGCACAATTTGCTCAGGACTTTGATGGCAAAATCTAGGTTTTGTTTGTAAATGTGTGTTCAGTTTGTGGATAAAATCTAGTTCATAGGATTACATTTACTAGCAAGTAAATAAATGTTTTGTAATTTTCCTTTGAAAAGGACTTAGCTATGTCTGATTGATGGTGCCAGGTGAGGCCCTTTTTTTAACTCAAAGTTAAAATATGCCCTTTTAATTTTTTTAAATATTATTGTCTCATTCAATTTCTTTTCTTTTTTGGGGGGGGGGGGGGGGGGGGGGCGGCTATTGTCAAATTTGCATTTGAAAAAAAGGCTTTACAACAACTGATATACAGTGAAAGCTATATGGCCTTTCTTAAAATCATTTTCAAGTAAATTTATCATTACTGACTCATAATTTGAATCAAAATTTGTGTTTTGCAACTGAAATTTGATCATTAAATGCAGAAAATAAGTCATAGTTCCATGCACAAATGTATGCCCTTTCAAATCCATGCATGTGCAGATGAATTTTATTAATAATATTATTAATACCAACTGAGTCATTTAAAAAATATGATTATTAAAATAGTCCATTTCAACTTTCAAGGCATTTTGTTCAACTCTTCACATTCAGGTATAAGTTTTGAATATTCGTTCAAATTGTCGGGGATACAAAAACTCACGACTGTTCGTTGGATTTAATGTAATTCCCTCAGTGGACACTAATCTAATTGTTATTACCACATACTTAAAGAGGCAGACCTAACAATATAACCCCTAAAAGACCCGACACATACAAACCCTTTGCATAAAACAAGCACTGTGGCTATGTGTATTACACTCGGGTAGCAAAAAGGGTTAAAATGCATCAAGGATAATTACAAAATGCTCTTAGCGCCCTTCGAGTGCGGGGGTGACACTTAGTGACAATATTAGGACACTTCTCCCCCCTAAGTTGTCCCCTGAAATAACAAGGGCTTAATCACCACATTATTATGAACATGTCAGTTTCTTTTATGCGCAGCGAACGAAAGACATTCACCTACATTGAAGTACATAATTATATACTGTACACCGATTTACATTTCAAGCTGTATTTGAAATCAAAATCTATTTAGAACCTTATTCCAAATTTATCAAACGTTGGTAGATTTTGTGAAATACAAAATATACACTGTGTGTGTGCATTTTTTCTGTTAGAGAGCATGTTGAATTCATGGTGGTGTTAGCATTCCAATTGATAAAAATGCTTAAAACAATACCCTATCACTTTGGTTTAAAACAAATGGGCTCCGAGTACTTTTTAGAACTAATTATTCACTGAAATAAATTGACAAAAGTTGGGTAAGTTTAGAAGAACTCAATGATAAAGAAAATAAGCAATCACATGCATTCTCTTCTAAGTGATTATTCTATGGAATAATATGATAATAGTAAAATAATCATGGTGATAGCATTAATGCTCTGCAATCAAACTCTTTTCAACTTTGAAGAAAAAATAAATAAAGGCTCCTGACAAGCGCCCCAGCATCTTTATTGTAAGGGCTAAAGCACAGTTAAGGTCTGTTTTCAAAGTTAGTCAAACAGGTCTGGTTTGATTACCCTAATGTGTGAAATGTGAAGCGCATAATAAGCTGTTGACATTTTGGTACAATTTTGACAAACTACAAGTTCAGAAATGTAATACCCATGCAAAAAACCTTCGTAAAGTATTACAGAGGAGGCGCATTTTAACCCTATGGGTGCTTGTCGCTTTGGTAAATATGTGAAATGTTAAGTGCAAAACAAGCCATTGACATTTTCGGTACAAATTTGACGTACTACAAGTTCGGAAAACCAATACCCATGCAAAAACTTTGTAAAGTATCAAAGGGGAGGCATTTTAACCCATAATGTGCTTGCAAACTTTGGTACATGTCACACAAGTGCACATTCCAGTGTCATCTACAAGTAGTAACAAAACCACAATTGTAATGTTTCAGATTAGTTAACACAGTAGTTATATGTGGAATGCATAAGAATGTACAATTACACCTTGTTCTAATTAAGCTGTACTACTAAAGCTGTGCTTAGCAGAATTTCTTCTGTATTAATTGCAGATGAACCATAAAAGTGATTTTCATTAAAAAAAAACTGTCAGTAGAATTGTAACAATTTCAGTCTCGGGTTATTCCACTCCGGCCTGGCAATTGGAGGGTTAAGAAATGGGGATGGGGTGAGGGAAAGAAAGGCCCTTAATTCAGCTAAATACGGCTCCGCTGGAGTCTCAACAGGAATCGATTTCACAATTAGGGTCTCCGAAATCAAGTTTGCTTTCCTGGCCCTGGCTCTCATTATCCACTTAGGGAAAGGTGAGAGCCAACACTAGCTCTGGTATCAAATGTATACCATTTAACAGCATTAAATTTACGGTAAGAAGAGAGAAGAAAAAAAACATGAAGAGTAAAAGTTCACCACAAAAAGTGGCCAAATTGGAAGAGGTATTTTAAACGTACTTGTGTACACATTGCCACGAGAGAGCATCAAAGATGTTTTGATAATGTTGGTGTTTGCAAAAACAGGATATATACACCATTGCTAAACATTGTTGTGGAGAATTGTCACCTTTTTACGTTTCTATAAATGAGTTATAATGAATCACGCAAATCCAACAAATTATATTGCACCATTTTCCTTGATGTTGACTCTAGTATTTAACAGCATGTGAATACCACATCATTCTACAAATGTTCAATATATCATTGGAAGTTGAAGATTCATTATGTATTAACCCGTTCGCTATGAGATTCGTAAATCCCATAGACTTTGTACATAGCCCACTCGGTTCCCATAAGCAACGGGTTAATCCTGTCAATTCAAAATAATGATATTTTCCTAATACTTGTGATACGCTACTTGTGTGTTAATGAATTGCGAAAAGATATTTTCCTGAAACTTATGCATTACTTGTTTCATGTTTTTGCTTTGCTGTTCATGATCCAGACTTATTGCTTCAATTACTTCTTTTTCATTCACTTGTAAAAGAACACATTCTTACCTCAGTAATGTCAACTCTTCTTTAATAATACATGTAGTTGCACTGTTTCTTGCATTTTTTGCATAACTTAATCCATGTTCTGTTTTGTTTATTGCTGTTTTATGCTTTTCAATTCATGATTCATACATAACACTTTATCTACATTAACATCATTTCAATTTCATCCACATGTAAATAAACACTGGGGGGCTTTCATCTTAATGGCCGCTGCTGAAACCAGCTGCCTAAATGGACAAGAGCTCCAGGCCATCAACCCAAATGATAGCATCGCAGACTGAAAAGAAAGAAAAAATAGAAGAAAAAGTAAATGATATACAACAATGGCTCGGTACCGAGGATGTAAACCCATTGCCTACTGGAACTTGCTGGCCCTGTATTTACTCTATGGGACTTGTTCAACTGAGTAGGGAACAGGTTAACAGAGAGACGGAGAGTTGGAGAAACGGTATACATTTATCAGGTGTATCTGACAAGCCACATCCATTCAACAAGTGAAAATATCATCTGACTTAGTAAAATATGTGTCGTTGATTGGCTAAACACGGTCACATGACTGGGGTGTCAATTTGTTATGACACCATGGCCAGAGAGTTATGACACCCGCCTGTCCTTAATTCACATTCAATTAACATTACGGCAAATTCTGTATGTACCAGTACCGTATCGTACGTACCGCGCTATACCATACCGTACGATAATCATTCTTCTCGCAGGCACCAAATTCAACGAAAATCAGCGATTTCCAGTACAGTTTGATCAGAAAATTTACTGATTAACAAAATCAAAGGAAACAATTAACACATATTTCCGATAGAAATGCAGTGATCGGAACATGTTGAGATATTAGTGTTGAGAGAGGCAAATTACGTACGAAAATCAACTGTATTGTGCACAGGTTATGTACTGTGTGTTGATTTGTGTTGCGTGATGTGTGTGTGACGGTGAGTGAGTGAAAAGCTCAACGTCCACGAAACGGATTATGATTTCAATTTGTTTTAGAACAATCAGATGATATAACAGTTGTTAACTATGTTGTCGGGAAAATCATGGAATGTTCCGATCCTCGGGATTTTAAATGCTATTTCGTGAAGAAAATAAGTCCCTCGACTACGTCTCGGGGATTATGTTGAACATTCCGTGATATCACCTCCACCACCAGTTAACAACTGTATAGTGTCTCATCAAATGTGCAGCCTATCTATCACAATGTTTTGAAATTGATTTGTCTCCTAGAAGTCCTGAACGTTTTATAAGAGGTACAATCCTGTAATTTGACATCCCATACCAACATGTTGGCTAATTTGAAGGAGACTGAACGATTTGAATGTACTGTTTAGTATCTCAATCTTCATTGATTTGCATTTTCCTCCATCTTTACTCCTTTCTCTCTTTTTCTTCTCTCTCATCCTATTTTTTCTTCTTTTTTATAAAATACATTGTCATCAATTTTATGCTTCGTTTTCTCCTCAATCTGTTCTCCATCTCTCTTCTGTACCTTCATGAATTACAGTGAATCTACAGTTCTCTCATTTCTCCCTAACTGTAATTACTCTTCTTTCCTCTCTCTCTCTTTCCTTTATTTCTGTTTTGCACATCTTCATTAATTACAATACTTTCTTCTCAAATCTCTCTTCTTTCTCTCTATCCCCTCTCCCACTACTCTATTAAGCCGTTACGCGAGACGCTTTTCAATTCATTAGCACAGAAGGGGAGGGGGCGGGACCAAGCATGCTTCACAGCCATAGTGTAAACTTGACACTGTCTAGTTGAACCGGCCCCTAATTGAGAGCCGCAAATGAAATAAATGAAATAAATGAATTGCTTGTCTCTGAATCATTGGGAGAATTACTAGCGGTGTTTACGTTGGCATTTAACCTGATAAAGGGAAGTTACAAGGCCAAGGGAGGGTTGTGTCAATTGACTGTTGTGGGCTTTTTTGCATAGTCACAATCTCAAAATCAGGGGAAAAAATACATTTAATTAAAATGCTTCAATGTAAAACATGTCCATTTTGCCTTGGTGACCACAAAAAAACACATTGTAGCGCGCGATTTGTTGACTATATAAAAACAACTACAAATAAAATGTTTCAATGTGTTTTATTTACTGCAGTATGTATTTTCATTTCTGCATCTATAGGGATAATGTTTAATTCAAGCAACCATTGAGCTGTTCATGAAATTGAATCCTCCACTGTATGCTATCTGACCATGCGTTTAATATATTTCTATTTTGCATATATGTTTTTTTTTAAAGTGAACAAATATTTATGATATGAAAAAGTGTAGTGACAAAATGTCCGGCAAACAAAATTGAATCAGAAAATAAAACACTTCATTTGTATATTGCATTTTCTTAATTCATTTTAAAGCTGTGATTCACTGCATTCCTCAAATAATTTCACCCAGATCAACATAAAATGGAAATTTGACCAAGTCATCACGCTAACTTATTCTGCATATTTGCTATTGTAAGCAATTTGTTTGCTAGCCAAAGATATATTTGGCAGTATTTTATAGACTAACCGGTTAGTTATAAAAAAAAAAAAATCATCTTTCCATCATTTTCTCCAGAGCTCCTTTATTCAGCCGCATGTCCATCTGGCCTGCCTCGTAAGCAAAAAAAATGTAATAAATTTTTTTGTTGAAATCTTTCCACCAAATTAAGTTAATTTAATAACTTTCATTTTTCCTGTCCTGTCGTAAGTCCATCTGATCTGCCTTCAAAGCAAAAAAAAAAAAAAAAAAAAAAAAGAATGAAATTAAATCTTTGAAGTTGCTAATGAGGCCGTCACCCCGCCTTAACCGGCACGAGACACAACGAAAAGGCACGCGACCGTCGGCGGTGACCGACAAAGCCCAGGCCACGAGCGGAAGTGTTCACTACAAAGCGATGATTATCGCCGTCCCCCTCCTATCGAACGTGCATCGGGGGCAAGAGCTGGGTACAATGAAAGTCTGGGATAGACATCAGCGTCGATATCATAATTTGACAACGCCGAACAACAACTCGCAAAGACAGGAGACAGGGCGCACATGCCCGCAACGCTCCGGTACAACAGTAATTGTTTGACACGTTACGGGAACCAGGGTCAATACACTCTTTACGAGGGGTCCCCCGACTTTTACTACACTATGTATGCTTGTTCTGGTTTCTGATCCGATCCTTTCAATTAGAAAATTACTTTTGCATGAATTTTGGAGAGGCGGGTTTCGGCATGCATGTATGTGCATTATTTTGTAACTAAGTGCAAATTCCTGATGGATTTAACATTTAAAACAAGATTTCTGTACACTACTCCACAGTATATATCCATACAGTACTATACGTTCATCATTTTGTATATTTTGTTACCATTCCACCAATTGATGCATTCCTCTACACACACCATCAATATGCTAATCAAACGGTATGATCTCAAATAAACTTTTCCGAAAATTTGAAGAACAAAATTAATAATCCACGAGCAGAAAAACATTTCAGACTAGGAATAAACTGTACACAGTAAGCCTAATTAATTTAATGGCTAAAAGAGGAATTTTGAACATTATTTCTTATCTGATTTTGCAACCCATCCCACATCTAATTTCCACGGAAATCCCATGGTCTGTAACTCTCAAAGTTTAAAACAATCCGATACAGGAAGATCATAAGAAAATATTAGTAGTTTTCTGACTAATATGCAGATTTGTTAATTTCCTGATTTTGTTATTTAAATACAGATATTGGATATCCTCAAAAAGATCACCATTTTGCTAAAAAAGGATCAAGATCTGTCGGCATCTGATATTTAAGCTTGGGCAATTTTCCCTTTCATTAATCCCAGATAAAACAATTATTATAGATTCGATTACATCCCTTGGCGGACTCGTCTCGTTTCACTGCTAGACAAATCCTTATGTAATTATGCTGGGGGTTTTTTCATTACTTTTCTCAATGATATATTAAAGCTGGGTAGCATTAATCTGTTCCCTTCAAGATTCTAAAATTCCCACACACTTTGTACATAGCCCACCAGGTACCTGTAGGTGAAGCTTTTAAATGAAATAACATAATCTACATGAAATAGCTCATTTTAGGTTCATATTAACCTGTTCAGGATGGACTGATTTTGCTACAACATGTATTCTCCATCTAGACCAATGCCCAAATATTTTCGGGACCAGTCCTGAATGGGTTAAGAAACATCAATCAAGTTAAAATATAAGATAAAATGACTAAAGTCAGTTTAATACCTGATATTGAATGTATGATCTAGAAAACTGTTTTCCTCTTGCCTCTCAGCTCTTCTGGAAAACTGGTAACCGTTGTTTGATGAACTTCTTGTCAGAATATCATCTATATCGATGACGATCTGTGAACCTCAAAATACTTGTATCTGCAGAGAGAAAATAAAACAGGTGAGTTATTAAAAAAATATAATATAATTGTATAATTATTTACAATTCCCAACTGAATATAATTTTGCTATTGTCTTCTAATGCAGAATGTGGAACAGAATTTATCATTTTAAATGAGCTATCAATACAGAAATTCCTGCAGAACCTCTGTACAATGAAACATTCCGAAATAAAATACCAGAAGGAAAGTGAACTTCAAACTTTACTTTTTAACCCATTCAGCCCTGGTCCCAAAACTACTTGGGCTGGGGTCTATGAAGATCGTATGTTATATAAAAAGAAAAAGAAAAAGAAAAAGTTGAATGGATTACATAAGAACCATATTAAGCTAGGGCCTAGGAGTAGGAGTAGCCATGGCTATAACTGCATGCAGTTGACGTAAATCTAGGGTTGTTACAAGTCGGCGGTAACGACACTTTTATTATGACGCAAACATTCTTCATCCCTCATGTTCCGTTGTCCATCCTGTGCGGCACTGCCTGTCGTGTGAGACAAATGTTCCCGGAGTGACAGAGACATGAGGCTAAGCAACTTGGCAAGCCATGAACCCATCAATCCAATTAAGACACAAAGAAGATTATATCAAAATCTTAAAGGGATCTAGTAACATTGTCTAAATCTTCAAAACTTACTTGGAACTCGAGCGGTTCTCTCATACCTTGTTGTATTCGTATACAAACAAGAAGCATAGAACAGGTTTTTAAATTTTTTTATTTCCCTTTCGTTAAAAGGATATTTACGATTTAAGTGTTCGGATGTTTAAGTATCCACTGGATAGTAATAACCCTGTACAAAGTCAGTGCAATGAGTTATTAAATATCACTTTGCATTTTTGCTCATTAATCTCGGCCATGTAAAATCCATTTAACGTGACATTTTCACATATCACTCAGTGGACATATCAGATCACAACCATACACATTGTATCAACCATTCATCACTTTTTGCACACGTCAACAAAGTTACTAGATCCCTTTAATTCTTTAAAGGGACTTATTTTTCACAAAACATTGTCCAACAACATTTAATGTACTGTAGCTACCATTAATATTGTTTTCTATTCTTTGGATGTATAGTGTATACAAAATAGTCAGAGTTGTTAAAGGGGAAGTACAGTTTTGGTAAGGCTGAATTTTAGTAACCAAACCTGGACAGTAACATTATAAACTAATAGTTATAACTCCACCATGCTCGAAAGGTATATAAAATTACAAACGACTAAGTAAAAAGCCCATTATCATTAAAAAAAACAAGAGCCATTAAAACACAAGAGGGCGCTCTCAAAAAAGGCATTGGTTTTAACCATTTTTCATACAAAAATTATGCATGTGATGTTTTATTGAAATCATGATTAAATCTAATAAATAATTATAAGATCAGATATATTTATTGATATTTCAGCCGTTTCTGGACCGATTTTGACCAAATAAAGTTTATTCTGCCATTAAAATTGCATGTTCTCTCAAATTTTTCATTACCTCACAACAAAATTGTGATGTGCAGCGCCCTCTCTACCAAAACTAAACTACCCCTTTAACTCTTTGAGTGTCAAATTAAACTTCAGAATCCATTAGACCTGGTTCTTTAGTTAAGTTTACTTGAATATCAAATAGTATTCAATAGGTGAAGTGAAGTTTGTATATCAGTTGGTTAAAGGGATATAGCTTTGTTGACATATGTGCAAATTGTGGTAATTGGTTGATAAAATGTGTATTTTTGTGATCTGATATGTCCACTAAGTATTAATGTGTGAACATGTCATGTTAAATGGATGTTATATGGCTGAGGAATGAGCAAAAATGCAAAGTGATATTCGCTAACTCATTGCACTGTTTTTATACACATTTACAACTTTCCAGTGAATTTCTTTTAACAAAACAGAAATTCTAAAAACCAAAACCTGCTCTCTGCTTCTATTGGTATTACGAATACAACAAGGTTTGAGAGTACGGCTCAGTACCACTTGAGTCCTAAGTAAGTTTTGTGGATTTGGACAATGTTACTAGATCCCTTTAAGCAACTTTTGTTTTTGTATTTCAAAGTATAGTAGACCAATTACAGTGATTCAACTTCTTGCACGCTTTGTTTGGCAATCGGTACAAAATGAATAACTGTGAAATCGTATCCGGACGCATAATAGACACAGCTCATGCAGCTTTGCATGCAAGCATGGCAAAAAAAGTGCAACTTCCAATGCATACTTAGAAATAATATAAAAAGAATTACGATATCAATAAGATCATCAATAAAGGACACTCATTGTTTTATAAATATAACTTCTTTATCTGACAGATCGAGTGATCTAGTCAAGATTGGAGATCGTTATCTTCTTTTATGATAACACACTGCTCCACAATGGGGAAATATGCCTGAAAATTTGGTAAACAAACATTATAAATGAGTAAATTACATGTTGGGGTCTATAAAGCTATCTTTGTACTCGGAAATGACAATATAATTGCCAGTAAAAATTAGAAAAAAGAACAAATGCCTGACAATTTGTGAAACAAATGTTATAATAAATTGGTAAATCATATTCTGGAGCCTTATTTTCTTTGTAATTGTACTCAGAAAAGGCTGGGTAGTAGCCGGTAAAACTTGGAAAAACAAGAATATGCCTGTCAAGTTAGAAAACAAAACATTACAAATGGGTAAATTACATTTCGGGGCCTTAGTTATCTTTGTACTTGGAAATGGCAATGTAGTAGCCAGTACAATGTTGAAACAAAAGGGAGAATATGCTTTACAAATGTAGAAAACAAACATTATGAATTGGTAAATTACATTTTGGGGCCTTATTTATCTTTGTACTCGGAAAGGGCAGGGTAGACAGCGAGTGAAAATGGAGAAAAAAAAGAAGCGATGCAGCTGCTCTGTCCTTGCCAGATGACAGTCTGATCTCCTCTTACAAATCACTGCTCGTCTGTGATCAGCCCACATTACCCAACACTTGTGTTCAACCATCACTTGTGTTCTTACAGCACTGACTAGTTCAGTACATGATCGTGGATAGAGCTCTACAAACAAGGAGATGTAATAAAGATACATTTTAGATTTGTAAATTGTTTGCCTGTTTTATTATGCCTGCCACCAATATTCTACTAGGATTGTAACATTTAGATATTTAGAAGAAAACATGTAAGGAGACTGACCATAAACATGCTACTGAGTACTGAGCAAAGATACACGAATCTCAGACCTCCCAATCAAAATTAAGACCTATTTTCTTTGGTAATTTCTATTTATCTATACATTCCGTAACAATCATTAACACGAGTCAAAAAGAGCTAGAACCTTTTGATCCTAGCAGAATTTTCATCAGATTTTCTGTGCCAATAGTAATTAATACAGGTTCAACAGAATTCTATAAGATTAAAATGCATTTATTAATACATCAAATGTTTTAACTAACATGTATATATACATATATGTGGAAAAGCACAGTCAATTTTAAGGAAAAATAAATCACAGCTTTATACTACCATACAATCAAAGGAATGCATCAGATGTTTCCCTTTCATTAATTAATGCAATTATTTTATCTTACCCATTGCCTACAGGAACCAGGTGGGCACTGGTTAAAATATATATTGTTGTTTTTTTCAGTTTGAGGGAAGTAAGCTCTTCTAGATTTCTAAATTAAAAGGTGTTACTTCAGTCTGTGTTTATTTATTTTCTGTCTAAATCTTTAAAACAAGAATACTGACTTTCTCTTTGGGTAGCAGTTGTTACAAACTAGCATAAACTGGAACTGTATACAACATTCTGTCACTTGCAGTGAAATTAAAATGTGTTAAAATTATGGCTCAAATAAACCTGTCCCCTCCTGCATTTTGCAATCCTCATCTACAGTTTCTACATGATCAACCAGGTTTCCATAAGCAATATATACGATTGGCATGTAACTTTTTATTTATGTTTTGATTTTGATTTTTTCTAGCTCAGTTATTTGTAGCCTCTTCATTTAATGTAGTTAGTTTCTCCTAAGTGTTATTGTAATTGTATGATGCTATATTATGTAGTTTTATATAGGGAATCACTCCCCTCTCAAGCCATTGGCTTTTTTATGTGATTTCCCCGACACATTTTACCATGTAAATATTTTATGAGAAATAAATAAATGAATGAAATATATAAGGAGAGAAAATATTAAAGAGAGAGAGAAAACAGAATGTAAAAAAAAAAAATAATGCTTTCAATAGGATTTTACAGTGTTTATTCAAAGAAAAATGCATCTAGACAGAGGATAAAAGTGTGAGGGAGAACAAGAGGAAGAGAGAAATTAGGAGTTTTGCACAAAATTGTTTTTAACCCATTGCGTATGGGTCCTGTATTTATACTGGGGATTGTCAAATCTAGTAGCGAGTAGATGATATAAATTTGATTTTTTTAATATTTCATTTTCAAAATGCAAATTGCTAATGGGATAAACATAATGTGGCTTAACTGCCCCCTCTACATAATGAACTTCAACCTCCTTTTACATCTAGATATAAATCAAAGTGTAAAGTTGTAAACAAATCAAATGATCTATCAGCTCATGAAAATAACTTTCAGAATGATTAAGAACAGGAAGTTTGGTAAAGCCATTTGCAGATCAAATGTCCGAGACGATACTAAGCTATTTATTCACTCCCATATGAAAAATGTTGTGTCCATCACAGACTTCCATTACTCTAACCCCTTGACAACTGGAACCGGGTGGGTTGTGTACTCAGGGATGCCAGTGACCTGCAAGTAGAGAGCCTGAAAATGGAGTCTTGATATCTTGTTTGTGTGAAAAATGGTACGAATGATCCCCGGGGGGGGGGGGGGGGGGGGGGGGTACTCAGATTATAGTAGGACGGGGGTGTGCGGCTGAGACCTCCAAACCCATACCCACATCTAAGGGTCCTTTTGCGAAAAGGGGACCCATGTCTAAGGATTTTTTTTCGCCTGCGGCGCATGTTTTGGGCGTATTTCCCGCTGCGGGGCATGTGTTTTGGCGTATTTCCCGCAAATTTTGTGGTTTTTGAAATTTTTGCTATTTCACATCGGCAAACCCAAAAATCCCGTATAAAAAAGGGGAAATTTGAAAA
This sequence comes from Echinarachnius parma, assembly GCA_037951105.1. Classification (NCBI taxonomy): domain Eukaryota; kingdom Metazoa; phylum Echinodermata; class Echinoidea; order Clypeasteroida; family Echinarachniidae; genus Echinarachnius; species Echinarachnius parma. The sequence continues at coordinate 92,477 of JBAMJV010001443.1, forward strand.
AGGGGACCCATGTCTAAGGATTTTTTTGATGAAAAGGGGACCCATGTCTAAGGACCTTTCTTGAAAAAGTCACCCTTCCGAGCGGCACATCCCCGTATACCCAATATACGTGAGTACCCCCCCCCCCCCCCCCGGGGAATGATCCTGAATTTGAAGGTGCCAAGGGCCTGAAATTCAGGCTTTTGCCTGAAAACTGGCATCCCTGTCAGTACTAAGTCTATGGGGATTTCAGAAACTCGACAGGAACGGGTTAATATGGGAAGGGAAAATATCATGCAAAATAATCTAACTATAATGGCAGGTATTTTGTGTGAAACACTGCAATTTACGCATCCATCAATAGATCTGTTGAAATTATTTTGTAAAACCATTATGACATCACATTGGGAGGTAGCAGCAGTTTTAATATGCAAAAATAAAACATTTTTTTGTGATTTTTCTTGAATGACAGAGTATTTCAGCAAATTTTTTGGGGTCAAATATAACATAATTTCATGGAGAAAAACTCAAAAACTGTACATGATGACAGAGCCTCTAGAGAACTATAATCAGGCATAAGCTAGCCGAAAGTATGGGCTAACATAAAATTGAACAAAAAATGTTCATATATGGTTGGAATTTTGCGAAACTGTTAATGAGCGGCTTCCACCCTTGTAACACAATAGGGGTCTGAACAAAAATTGAGCTGTATTACAGAAGTGGCAATGTAATTATAATTTGAAGTGTCAGGCGAGTTATGGGGGGAATTCCACTAATTTTTAGTCAGCTCCTGTCCCCACTGGTATTCCTGGTCAAGAACACAAGGGTTGTTCACACCAGAAGAAATAATCATAACTGGAAAGTAACAAAATATATATTTTCTAGAAACGTATAAAGTATGAAACAAGGAACTTTTTCTAAAACAATGTTTCAAATGTTAACATAAAAGAAACTGACCAGAAATAATTGTCTATGCTCAATTCATAAGTTCAGGAACACTAGGGGTTGTTCACAAAAGAAGAAATATCATAAGTGGACAGTTTTTAAAAATATATTTTCAAAAATGTACTATAAGTATGTAAAGTATGAAACAAAGAAACTTTTGCTACAACAATGTTTCACATTTAAACATCAACAAAAATGACCAGAAATAATTGTCTATAGACCGTGCTCAGTCCATAATTCAAAATATGTTTTTACTGACAATCTAGAATAAGCAACATAATCAAAGTTGTGATGTGATGGTAGTATCTCAATTATCTTTACGCATGTCTTTTCTGTGAATCAGTAAACATATACTTTTTTCCTTTGTAATGTATTAATCTTGTGTATGATTATGAAAGAAGATAATTGATACAATTTCAAATATCATATTTCATTTGTTGATGTTGTTGGAAAACATATTTCCAGTATCTTGATTTTTCTAAAACCAGCTTTTCTTATCAGAAAATAATCAAAAAAAATCTCTAAAAGAATAGCCAAATATACATACAATGTATATCCCTACCCAATGATAATCATCATATGAGTCCGGATTAAAACATGATCTTGGCTATCCACCCTAGATAAAAACCAGTACAAAAATCAGTATTTATAATTTGCAGTTATAATATACTTCTGTCATTTCAAAGGACTCTATTGAGAATACACAAAGATCACTTGCAAAGTAATGAAGGCCAGAAATAGGAACTAACATATTAACCCATTACCTTCGAGATTCTGAAATCTCCATGGACTTTGTCCAACAGAACCCACCTGGTTCCCGTACTCCGTAGTCAAGGGGTTAACAACAAAATAACTGTTATGCCTAGATTATATCTCATAAATGTAGAGAAGGTACACATAAACTGTCCCTGCCCTATAGATGCAAAATCATTAAACTCCATGACAAATTTTCTAGTGGGGACCCTCCCCGTGAAAGGGCTACCACAAACTTGGGTCTGTTTGGGATCACGGTCAACAATCTTTGGCATATTCCCCGTAAAACCCCAAGACCAACAACAGCTAGAGCAGCTGATCCTCCCAAAAGCCTGAATGGGGGTAGAACCCAAACAGGGGTACCCAAACAGGGGAAGAACCCAAACAGGGGTAAAGCCCAAATGGGGTGAAAACCTGAATAGGGGCAAGTAGTAAGGGTGGAGGAGGGCGAGTACCCACAAAAACCATCTGGAATAGATTTTGCTAGTAACGTAGTCCAGTTTGGGGAGCAAAAAGTGAGGAAAGGTTTCCAATAAAAGTGAACAAATTTACCATGGGGCACAGGGTGATTTAGCCCCCCAGACTGCAAAAAAAGAGCCCCTAAAAATCCCAAAAGCACCATTGTAATTTGAAATAATGTTCTATGTAAAACAATTTTTCAAGAGTAGGCAAGATTGAAAAACTGTAACCCTATAAATATCACGTTAATTCTATCCCTTCTCGAAAATATAGGGCAATATACAAAACATGCGGTCATATTTGTGTTTTGCATCCTGGCATCGTATTAAGCACTGTGTAATGTATTTTTGTAATTCTTCATATCTTGGCCAAAAGATTTCGGGGGGGGGGGGGGGGGGGGAGGAAGGCACAAAGGGGTACACAATTCCCCCCTTGCACTCAGCTGTTCCCCTCCTTAGCTATGCCACCGGACTTTGTTGCGGATTGTATCCCCAGTATTAAGGTGTTGCCTAAAATGGCATCACAGGATTAGATCAAGGGCTCTCTTCTCTTTGTGAAATATTTATTGGGAAGAACTTTGTATCAGAGATCTTTTGGCTCTGAACTAAAAATAGAACGCAAAGGTTGTACAGAGGTGTGTACTATTTGCAACTCCTTGGTTGCACGGGCAGTTCAAGGCATAATAGCACGTTACACACACAATTTTGGAGGTAAAAATGTATTCCTAGTGACCTATTTATACAAAAATAATAATTAAAAATAAAATAATTAAAATACAAAATCAAAAGGGTAGATTTTCAGTCCATTTCTTGTTGGGCCTATCTTGCATAAAACTGGTATTTTATCGAAAATGGCATTGATGGACATACTAAAATAATATCTGCATATATATGTTATTTGCCCTGCATATTATGTGTGCATGTTTTTTCTTCTTCTTTTCTTTGTATTATGAGAGGGGGTTGAGTTTGTTTTACCCATATTTCACTACACCCAGATTCTTAAAAGCTCTGGCTATCCCAATCCACAGAATGTTATAGGGGATGGGGTTCATGTAAGTAAACTATGTGTAAACCCAGTCACCCCTTCCTCTAGTAATAGTTTGGTCAAGGGAGACTTCCACTACCCCCTCCCTACACCCCCTCCTCCTCATAATAGGGAGTTTTCGATCGCTGATACGAGGACCGTTGACCTGTCGTCCCAGTGAAGTACCACATTGAGTTGACTAGGCACGTTGACTGTTGCTATTTACTTTTTCGATTTCATACGACGACGCGCGTTCAAGTCTCGGGATAGTTACGCCATGCATTGCTCGTGCGAAGTTTGCAGAGGATAGAAGATTAGTTTTGTAAAAAAAGGGTTTTGATATCCAATACAGTCAAACCTGTGTATAGTGACCACCAGATTGAAAGAAGAAAAATGGCCGCTTTTAACAGGTGACCTTTATAGACAGGTTCTATAGAATCTTATTAAGACAAACCTCTGTATAGTGACCACTCAATTGAAACAAAACAATTGACACTTGATTGCAAGTGACCTTTATAGACAGGTGCCAACATACAGTCAAACCTGTGTATAATGACCACCAAAGGGATATGAATAATTGGCAGCTATAAACTGGTGTCCATTGCAGACAGTTCAAAAATACGGTTTACAGTCGAACCTGCGTGTAAAGACCACCAAATGAAAACAAGAACATTGGCAGCTATTATCAGGTGACCTTTATAGACAGGTTCCGAAATATTGTTTACACTCAAACCTGTGTATGACCACCAATGGAAAACAAGAAAATTGGCCGCTATGATCAGGTGACCTTTAAATACATGTTCCGAAAAGTCGTTTACAGTCAAACCTGTGTAGAAAGACCACCAAAGGAAAACAAGAAAATTGACCGCTATTATCAGGTGACCTTTGTAGACAGGTTTCGAAATATCGTTTACAGTCAAACCTGTGTGTAATGACCACCAGATGGAATGAAAAAAAAATGGCCGCTCTAAACAGGTGACCTTTATAGACAGGTTCTATACAATCTTATTAAGACAAACCTCTGTATAGTGACCACTCAATGGAAGCAACACAATTGACACTTAATTGCAAGTGACCTTTATAGACAGGTGCCAACATATTGTTTACAGTCAAACCTGTGTATAACGACCACCAAAGGAAAATAAGAACATTTGCCGCAATAAACAGGTGCCCTTTATAGACCTGTTCCATAAAATCATAAACAGTAAACTTTGTATGGTGACCACCCAAGTGCAACAAGACATGTGGTCGCTATAAACAGGTGACCTTTATAGACAAATTTCATAACACAGTGTACTGTCAAACCTGTGTATAGTGACCATCCAAATTAAACAATGCATGGAAGTGGGCGCTATAATCAGGTGACTTATTATTGACAGACTCCATAGAATTAAAATGAGATATAGTAAAACCTGTGTATAGTGACCACCCAATGCAGACAAGAAGAGTGGACGCTATAAACAGGTAACCTTTATAGACAAGTTCATTTAAATCATATAGTTCAGTTAACCTGTTTACAGAGACCACAGCAGAGAAACAAGAAATATACAGCTATATATGACGTTGTTTTTAGTAGCCAAATAGTGCTTGTCGTCACAGATCTAGACCGACGGCAAAACAGGGGTGTACACGTATTAGATATCTGGTACGAACGACGGGCACGTAGATGCGCAGGCGCACTGCTTCAAAAAATGACGTCACTGTACCAGTCCACTAGTGAACGTACAAATCGAAAAGTCCGTATTATTTGGCAGGACTGAACCAGAAGATCTGCGCGGCTCAAGTGATATCTATAGACAGGAGGTTGGGCTTAGGGTATTCTCCCTACCTCCCCCTCCCCTCCCTGCCCCTTCCCCCTCATCCTCTCCCCCGCCCCCTCCTCCTTATAATGTTTGGCACAGAAGCTCTGTGCGGCTCAAGGAGGTTGGGCTTAGGGTATTCTCACTTCCTCCCCCCCACCCCTTCCCCCTCCTCCCCTCCCCCACCCCTCCTCCTTACAATGTTTGGCACAGAAGTTCTGCTGGCTCAAGTGATATCTATAGGCAGGAGGTTGGGTTTAGGGTATTTTCATTACACCCCCCCCCCCCCCCCCTCCTCCCCTCCTCCCCTCCCCTCCTCCTTATAATGTTTGGAAGCTCTGCTGGGCTCAAGTGATATCTATAGACAGGGAGGTTGGGCTTAGGGTAGAGACACTACCTCCCCCCCCCCTCCCCTCCCCCACCTCCCCTCCCCCACCCCCTCCTCCTTATAATGTTTGGCACAGAAGCTCTGCGTGGCTCAAGTGATATCTATAGACAGGAGGTTAGGCTTAGGATAGAGACACTGGCATGCGTATGACTGCACTGACTGGCCGTAGCGGATTAACTGGATTTGGGTTATATGACAGCCCGTGAAACATCCATATATACTCAAGCACTTTTTTTGTTGTCAATTGGCATCTGCAGATCACATATCTATATCAGCTGGCAAAACAAATTAATGCACTTTTGGGCTGCATCTGTTGTTATTGAATATTATTTATGACTACAAATTATCATTAAATTACTGTTTTTAATGGTTTATTTATTAAATATTTAGATTTGAATTTTAAGTTGTATTATCTAAATTAATATATTTTGCCCTTCACAAATGTAGGTTTAAACACTGGGTGCCCAGTGCATGTTTGAGTTGATCTGAATATAATAATATATGCAAGTGCATAATTATGCAAGATTGTGTTGCTAAAATATGAAGCTTGGAGAGCAGAAGGACGCTTGGCAATGAATGCATTATAGTATACAAAAGCAACATGTCTCTCCTTATCCCTCTCTCGCAAGAAATCTCAGAGCAAAAAGACGATGCAAGCAAGCGCGACAAATTTGTCAATCTGAATCCGAATCATCAGAAGTCATTCAGTCGGCCAGATATCGGCCTGCCAAATTTGATGTGAAAATACACCTGCTGCATTCGCAGTCATCGCACACGGACGGACGAGCAATTAGTGGACAAGCGTCCTATACAAGTATAAATCCCCCTTGTTGAAGATGTACCTAACTATTGCAGGATAAGCATCGATTATATCTCCCCTAGTATAATCCATGGTATAAGGATGCCCAAAGAATTGTATGTGTAGCGTATATTCCATAGAGGCGATACAGAAGTCAAGGATTTTCTTGTCAAATTTGAAATGAAATCACCTACTTTTGTACCATTATATTTTGTTTCAATGGACAAGCTATGTATCACATTGCATTTTCTACAGTACAAGTAATTCCCCATGAATTGCTGTTTTAAACCAAATAATTGCATGCATTATGAATCTGCAAAAGATGTACATGTCAGTACAAGTCAGTAGGATAAACTAGAGTTTATAGGACAATGATGTTGCCAACACTTTTCTGACAAGGACAATCCAAATTCATCTATTGTGTGCAATTTGTAACAAATCAACTGTTTTGAGTCTTCAAATATTTTGACCAAAGTTGACCATTGCAATCTAAGGGTTAACCCCATGACTATTGTAACTTTATGAACTTTGTAAATTATGCAGGGCTCGACACTCGCACTGGCCCGGGGCAAGTGAAATTACACTTTGGGCCAGCAAAAATGTATAAAAGTAATATTTTGGTGGCCTGAGAGGGCAAGCAGATTTTCAACCTGACATTGACCAAATGAGAAAAATATTGTTCTTCTTTATACTTCATCTATAATCACAGGTTTGACCTGGAAAAACTGATATTTTGAATACCAGTACAAATTTTACTAATATGAAATACAATTTTAGAGCCAGTAAATTTTTCTTTCGGGCCACCAGAAAAGGGGAAGAAATTATATCACTGGCCCGACCGGGCCACTGACAAAAAAAGGTAAGTCTGGAAAAACTGATATTTTGAATACCAGTACAAATTTTACTAATATGAAATACAATTTTAGAGCCAGTAAATTTTTCTTTCGGGCCACCAGAGAAGGGGAAGAAATTATTTCACTGGCCCGACCGGGCCACTGACAAAAAAAGGTAAGTGTGGAGCCCTGTTAATTATGTCTATGTGAGAAAGCATATTTTTAGTGGCCCTAGGCCAGCGGACTTGTGCTAATTTCAAGCACTGCCAAAGGAAATGGATAACCCATCCACAAGTCACTGTTTACTGCATTACATTCATTCATTCACTCTAGCAGACAGGGATGACTAACACTACGTCATTATTGGGTTCTCCTGAAACTCCTACAGGGGAGGTCTGTGTTTACTCTCTTTCAGTGGGGTAGCGTGGTCGGATTGCATTCGGGGGGGGGGGGGGGGGTGGGAATTATTGGTATTTCTCTTTATATTAAAAAGTATTACCCTTTACGTTTTTGTATTGTTTTGTCAAATTATATGGAAGCCTGTGCCCCCATGTCCCTAGCTACTGTATTTTTTCTTAATTGTATTAAGGATGTTACCCTTATGTTTTGTATTGTTTTGTCATATTAAAGGAAGCATTGTGCTCCCCCCCCCCCCCCCCCTTACCCCCATGTCCTCTCCTAGCTACATCACTGCTCTGTTTACTTACATGTGTCAAAATGTGTACAGCGGCAGAAGGATGTAACTGGGTAATTGTGTCTCGTTGTGTCAGGCAAGGGTCACAAAGTTCAAGTCCGACCCATGATGGTTATCATAATCTAATATACAGTGTACATCTTATCATCTGCTCTTTATTAGTATCATCCTTCAGGGAGTTCAGAGATAGTTTGTGTTGATCATCTGAACAAGTACTGTGTGGTTTTCTGTTCCCCCTGGAAAGAAAAAAAAAAACAGGTTTAAAGAAACAAAATCTGATGAACTCCACTACTTAAAGCCAAATGCTCGTTTTGGGAAAATTATTGGAAATAACTTTATTGGCCAAACTAATTGATTAGTACTTATTGTTGAAATAGCATAAAAAGGGGCGTGTGTGGAAAAATCTGAACCTTAGTATCGTTAAATGCAGAAATATCAGTTAAAACGTTTATGAAAGCCACTGACATTGAGCCTAAATTCACCGTCTTTTTTTTCGGGGCACCAGGTTCCGACCGTTGCAAGTCGATCTGAACCCGGTTTATAAAATATCCGTAATGACTCGGCCTTAATATAATACCACTTTCGAAATCAATGAAACGTAGCTATTCTGTTCTTATTTTGTGGCAATTATACTGTTCATTAATATCTCAAAATTTATCATTTATAAAATTCCAAAGATTTAGAGTCTCTAAAGTCTCTAACCTACACGATGATATGCAGAACTCCAATTTTGCCAAAAATCAGCTTAATGTCCCTCTCGCTCTCACCTGACAATATGTATTAGCCTGATTTGCAACAAGGCCCATTTAGCATTGTAATGTCTACCTGTGAATTTCATTTTGATTTCACCCGCGGGCCTGTGATGCTATTTGACACAATTCCTTTGTCTTAACATTTGGCTTGGTAATTTCTGTGAGTGAGTTTAATAACTTCAATCTTGTCATAAGCCTACAGGCTTGCTAAGCCATTTGTTCCAATATTAAGCTATTCAACAACTTGGTGATAATTTCCTCTTTTTTTTTAAAGATTCATGTTTTTGTTGTTCTTTGATTACAAGATTTTGTTTTATTAGCACATGATAACCTATTGTAGATTTATATTCCCTAGCCTATTGGCTAAAGGTTACAAGCCATTCTTCTTGGTGCTTGGAAAGTTTTTCCTCCTAAATAATATGCAGAAAGTTTATAACTGGAGGTACCTTGTAATAGATATGAATTAATAATGATAATCATAAATTTGATTTATGTAACCCCTGATATGATTGGTCATTATCTCTAAGCACTTTACACAGTTATTATTACCTCGCTCATCTGATACACACATACAATCTACCAGCACTTGAAGAGCACATTCTCGACTTTCTGGGGTATAGAAATATAGTAATACATATACATAACTTGCTGGATGTATCTGGTAGTTAACCCAAGTCCACTAGCATTCAATTCAATGGCACTGATAATCTCTCAATAAAATAAATTGTTTGACATACGTAGGAGCAGTTTTGTTTTAATGATGTATTTATTATTATATACTGTATTGCATTCCAGAAACTTATGTGTAGCAATTATACTATTGAGTCCCTGCGATCCATTGGGTAAATGGGAGAAACCATGCTGTGGCTGCCTACTGTGATTAAGGGCTACCGTATTTGTCGGTGTATTAACCGCACCTTTTTTCTCAAAAAAAAGCTCCAAAAAGGGGGGAGCGGTTAATACACGGAGATAGGAAAATTGTACACGCAAATTGCCTAGTCAGCGCCGGGCCCTAATACGATGCGGTTAATACACGGAGATAAGATTCACAAGTGACCAAAGTCCACCTCAGCAAGGCATTCATACTCATACGATGCACGGAAAATACAAGCATATTCCCCCCAAAACAAGTCATGCAGTGTCTTTTATGTTTCTCTTTTACCTCTTCCTAAATATTGCTCGTTGTTGCTGCGAAAGCAGCTTTGAAGATTCACGATCATTGCTTCGATCTTAGTACGAATCCTAACATGCACCCGGCCGCGCGACTGGCACTTGGCCGAGCATGCAGCTGCAGGCGGGGATTCTCTTTCCCGACCCCCGGCCGCCGATGCTCCAATACAGCCCGCCATATCACTCATATACTTTGCGTGCAGGTTATCGGGTCTATTTTGTTACGCGAGATCCATCCGCCGGGGATTTCCCCAATTCCCGGCGGATGGATCTCGCGTAACAAAATAGACCCATAACCTTCACGCAAAGTGTATGAGTGATATGGCGGGCTATCGGAGCATTTGTTTAGTACCGGGCGGACTGGATGTCAACGTTTGAGAATCGTTTCATCCATGTCGACGATCGACGACGATCGTATGCCGTATTACTCGCTATTATTACTTACTATTTCTGAAACAGTTTTCAAGAGTAGATTCAACATAATTTGAACTAGAAAGAAGGAATAACATTAAGGTACATTTTTTTTAAAATCTCCGTTCTGATTGTTTTATTGGTGAAATCTTCGTTTTGTTGTCTAACGTTTTATGTAGTCCCATGTGTAGTGATCCGTGTGGCAAATTCAACAGAAGTTATAGATTCTTCTGCTGTGAAGAAGGCCTGATAATTTTCTTTATTTACTTCGGAGACTTCAGTAAATAAAACAAAATTCATATGCAAAAATTCTCTGATAGATAAGCTATTTTTGGTACCTTTCCTAAGAAAATGCTGACCATCTAAAGACTAAAAATCAAGAATTATACTATCAAATTTTTTTTTTTTTCCATGGAAAAACGGCCAAAGTTGGGGGTGCGGTTAATACATCGGAGCGGTTAATACACCGACAAATACGGTAATGAAAAATCAAACTCCTCTTATGCTCAGCAGCTCCCAATACAAATTAAATACCCAGTCTTGCCTCTCCTATTGAGTTTTGAAAAAAAATCCTGATGTTCTCTGTTCTTTACAAAAAATTATTTATACACATACAGTCAGGGAAAAAATTAATATTTATTTTGGGGGACTACTTTTCAAGCTTGCATGCATGACAATAACTCTAAAATTTGTTTTGCATTGAACTCTATGCAAATTTACAGGGGCTCTTTAATGATTTTCGGGGGCTCTTTTGGCATTTCGGGGGCAGATTCGCCCCGAGCCCCCGTGTATTATTTTCACTGCATACAGTGTGCAACGTATTTAGTAGTGTCATGGGAAACACACTGGCCTAGGAGCGGGCCTATTTGTGTTTACTACTTGAAGGAAAATTTAGCAATGTATATAATTTTCTCATATTCAAAAAAGTGATTAGTAAAAAATTAGGTCATGTATATTCATGAGCAGTAACACATTGCTGCTCATGAATATTGCTAATTTTTGACTAACCACTTTTTTTTATATGAGAAAATTGTATATTATATGCTGATAAATGCTACTTTAAGTAGTAAGCCCTTAGAGGCGCCTTAGACCAGTGTCGTATGTATTCCAACGACACTACAGGGTGTCAAAAAAAAAAATATATATAAAAATAAAAAAAATAATAAAAAATCGAATTTGTTTGTTTGTTTGTTCCGTTTTTTTGTTTTTTTTCGGGGCACCGGTTCCGAAAAAACGAAACCGGGGACCCGATGGTGAGGGTCGGGAACCGGTGTGACCGACCGAACCGATTCAGCCTTATATTATATATTTCTTATGGCAATGCTTTATGGAAAGGTTTAAGGACTAACTCGCTTTACATCTACAGCAGATAGCACACATCTTCATGAGATAGCACATTACAGTGATCCATTAACTTGGTCAAATTCAATCCAAATCACTTTACTTGGGACCTTTGCACATTTCTCCTATAAATACCTTTTTGTTTGGCTCATGGTAACAGAATTATAATGACATGGGCTTGATTTGTTCAAATGTCTCCCTTATTTGGGATATATTTATGCTTGGATGAAAAGCGTTCCAGGAACACTGATTGATTGTAGTCAAAATGGGCAGTAGGTGATAATAAGTAGTTGATGCAGGGAAAAAAATACACGGGGCAGCGGGCGAATTTGCCCCCGAAATGCCAAAAAGAGCCCCCGAAAAGAAGAAAAAATGCCCCCGAAAAAGAAAAAATAAATAAAAAAATAAAAATATATAAATTTCTTTCTTTTTTTCTTCATTTTTCTGCATTTTTCGAAATCGGTATGATCGGATCGTGATCGAATGCCAATCCATTGATCACTTACAGCATTAGAGCTTAATAGTAGCCCATACAATTCGAAAAAAGAGCCCCGAAATTTGGAAAAGTAGTCCCCGAAAAACTTTTTTTTATTAAAAATAAAAATATTAATTTTTTCCCTGAGTTGATGGCTGACATCAATCTTTACTAGGTAAACAGAGTTGTGTTTCTATGTTAATATCGCACCTCATTCAGAAGAATAATACTATGATATTGGTCTATATGACTAAAGTCTCAAATATCACTTTGGAAAAATATTACAAAGTCAATAGATTACTATGAGCTTATTAAGAAGTCTTGAGTTCTTATTCCACACATATCCATTGTCTTCATTGTGTGAAGCTGCATATTACTTGGTTCAAAATAATACAATTTGCAAGGGCTCAGCAATTCCCTGGGAAAAACACTAGTACATGTTACGTAGCCACCCTCATTTATCTAATGACAGTTATGATTCGCTCTACTGCTCTAGAGGCCGTTCATAATTACGACCAACTCGTACAAACTCTCTATCGATCTGCATCACTTAACCCATTGGCAACATGTATTACATCTAGGGGAATGATATAATTGGCAACATGTATTACATCTAGGGGAATGATATAATTTAAGGCCATAAAGCCAAGGGGATAACTCCTCCGACCTTTATTCAATTTGCCGCTCTCCCATTTGATATTAACACTCCATTTGTTGGGGCTGCTGTTAATACGGCAATTAATTATGATAATAGATATGATAAGAATGTTAACTACTATGCTATTTACCCACCGAACTGTGTTTGATTTTGTCATAAAACACATCCTAGATCATAATGTAGCTTGAATATTTTCACGACCAAACCTGAATTGGTTAACCCATGAAAGAATATTTGATGTGGTTTTTAACATGCATTTTCCACAGACCTTTTTGTGTGTAATTTTGAACGGAACCGGAGTGGATTAACTGTTGATAAATGTATTATTTCCCAATAGCATGCTTTTGTCATAGACCCTTGGCCGAGTGTTTGCTGGAACCACTCATGAATGGGTTAAAACCATACATGTAGAAATATAGAGGAACGATGGTTCCCCACCATTTTTTCCCAATCAACTTGCCAAGAAAATCATGTTAAACATATTTAGCCTCACTAATTCAATTTTGCTGCAGGTTGTACGTTCATGAACCTTTCAAGCCCTCAGTCTTATTTTTGTTCTTCTCAGTTCCATAGTATGAAAGGATCATCAAGTTTATATTACACACCTCTCATATAGGCCCTATGTACACGGTCCGCTGTTAGAGGGTTAAAATGTTGGTATGCAAAACGCATCTATGAGGCAGTGAATTACGCAGTGCAGCAAGAGATGGTGAAAAATGCGAAGAGGCAGGGAAAATTCTGAGAAAGAGGTAACCACACTTGAGTCACATAAGGTTAGTTAGCGCAGCTCCCATGTGCCACGGCCAAGGAGAGCACAGGGCAACACCCCCTCCCCCCTGGCCCTCTCCCCAAGTACAATTAAACCTGTGTATAGTGACCACTTATTGAAACAAGACAATTGTCCATTCTGACTGGGTGACCTTTATATTACAGGTTCCATATTGTTTTTTGCAGCAGGGGATCACTTTAGGTAGTGCAAAGTTATATGTAGGCAGGCAGGTAGACACTGTAAAGACAGCTTTGACTACTTTAACTCTTAACGTGCCAGGGATTTTAATGCTCTATGGCATTAATGTGTATTGTAACTCACAAAAATGCGAGCTTGGCACGTTAGGAGTTAACAAAACACCATGCATAGTTACATCCCATCAAGGCAGTCCCTGTCCCTCTCGTGCAAAATGTTGCCCCCTCTTTGCGCCCATTTTGGATTGACCCAAGCTACGCCACTCCATCTCCCTCCACCGAGGCCATGTGAACTTAGTGGTGTCTTGTTCGGTGAAATAGTACCGCCAGATCGGCTTGATAACAGTAGTTTGCAGATGAGACCTTACCCCTTAAAGAGTTATCTCGTAGCTAATCATCGCTGATTTGACCTGTTTATCATGTTTAACCTGTTGTCTATGGGAAACCTGATGGGTCCTGTATTAACTCTACAGGGATTGCAAAATCTAGTAGGGAACAGGTTATGTCTCTATTCTGATCTCATCTTATTCTTTGAACATCTATGTGCACCCCTTCTATTCATATTCCTTGCAAATTTGCATTGTAGCCTTCTGATGTTTAACATGCAGTCAGTTTTGGGACACTGTCAATAGTTCGTTCACCACCGATTTAGTGTGGATTCAGATTTTGTGTTTAAAATGCACAAAGGGAGGTAAATTTGAAAAACCAAAGCTGGTTTCATACTTATATTAGTATTAAAAAAGTGGAAAACAATCACTCGGGTATGAAAGAACCACTGTGAGATGCGAGTACGTAAGTGGGTTTGCTCGATTCAGACAAATTACATATTTTGGTTAATATATTGATCATATCTTCATTCATGAATTCAGTCTGTTTCTCTCTAATTGATTATTAGACCAGTAGTAACTATCTTTGCAACAGCATGCATGGTTGGTGAAATCTGCCCCAAATTGAAAACAAAATTAATCAAGATTTTGTATAAATTTTCAGAAACTTCTTCCTCAGTCCCTTCCCTACCCCAATAACTCCTCCTCCCTCTAAACTTTCACTCCCCTTTTTTTATTAAAAGCTTGAACCTTCGTCTCCTCTACTGAAGCTTGCCTTAACACACTAGCCCCGCCCAAAAAAGCAGCCACCCAAAATGGCTCCCTCCCCATCTTATTCAAATGAACCCCCAAATTAACCGTAACAACTTGTTTGTTGTCCATCATTTTTGGCGGCATAATACCTACCCCACAGTCCAACCACAACAGTACGTCCCTCTCCCAAAATTTCTATAAACGGCCAAACCATACTTTGTTTTGGTGTCCACCATTTTTGGCGCAATTTACTCCCCCTCTAGTATAAAGTCTTTTCATCGCATCATCATCATCGGATACTCGCGCCAAAAAATTAACGTCTATCTAGATGAAATTATGCCTGGGCTTGCAAACCGACCGTGAAAAACACAGGAAACTCCACCATTGTCTCGGCGACCAACTCAAATCACGGTAACCAGGTGCACCCTACGCACTGTTGCTGGTTGAGTGAATGGGTCGCTCTAACCTCAAGCCGACAAACCGACACCGCGCAAAACAAAAGGACAGACATGATCAACGGGGGGAGAAACACAACCGCAATTCGAGCATCTATTCAAAGACCATTTACGGTCTCTAATATACTTTTTGTACATATCTGATTAAAAAATACTCCAGTATTCTCGCTGATCAGACTGCATATTTACATTTTAAATGGTTTTAACACTCCATAAAACTCCTAAATACTACAACACTCAAGTTCATCCTGGCCTAGAAACTAAAAATTGTACAGTGTTAAATAAATGTTTTCTTTAAGTACAACAACAAAGAGCTTTAATTAATCTCTAATATCCTTGATTAACTTGGTAGAAAGGTGATTTTTTTTTTTACATGATGGAGGTGATGCAAATAATAGCTAAGAAAACATCTTGATAATCAAACCAAATGCGCACATATGGGGATAGATTTAATGTTTGCATCTAAAATAAAAAAGAAAAAATAAATAAACCCGCAAACCTATAATTTAGAATAACAATCACACGATGTTCTAAACTTTTACTCTTTATTTTTTACCAGGGTATTTATCTTGTTTTCTAGGATAACTTTACATAACGACAATATTTTAAACAAATGTTATAAGACTGAAGTTTCCCTTTCTTTTACTTAAACAGAATACATTTCTAAAAATGTTCACAAAGTGAAATTCAAGACTTCTCTTGACACAAATTGCTTCTGTCTCCCAATTTAGTACATGGATCAGATGTTCTTAGAAAGGAAAGGTAGATTACAGCCAATTTGTCCGTATCTAAATGCAAAGTCTTGATTTTAGAGACTATTTTATTTCCATCTCTTTCCCCCATCCTACCATATCCAGGTTCCGACTCCACCGCACACGCACACGCTACAACGATACTCAAAACAAGCTATTTATCCTAATCACGATGCGTAGAGACAGGCGCGTGGCTATTCATCTCAATTGATTACCGCAAGACCCCCCTTCTCTCTCCCAAATTCCCTTACAGAACCGAGATCGTCCACGGAAACCCATTCATTCCCCGCCAAAATCAAACCGACAAAAAAATTGAAAGAACCTGAATCGTTCTAAGCTGGGGCGATTGTTGCAGGGCCTAGGGAAATGGGGATAAATAGAGGAATATGTAGACTAAAAGAGGGACACGATTCGGACAGATAAAGCCAATTCCTCTCAATTTAGGAAATAAAGATTTTCGGCAAATTGAGATTCAGGGTTTATTTGTAGATTCAAAGCCGGCATTCATCATACTTTCATATATATTTTGACGCTGTAATTGTCAGCACAAATGGAGAAATATGATAACGATTGTGACACTAATGATGAAGAAATACCAGAAATATTATATATTTTTCATATTTCCCCTCAAATTACCAATATATGAGTGGAATTGCTTTCTAATAAAGAATTATGACTTTCCTTTTCTGGATTTATACTCATTAAATTATTAGTTCCCCCCACATTTTAAGTAAATATTACGGACTTCTACACATGAACATGCATATCACATATTTTTTTAATATGTAACTCCCGTACGTTTCTTTGTTTTATTTTAGTGGAGGATGCAATGTGAAACTATAAATATTGTAACACTGCAAATTGATGGAAAATAATGTTTTTTGTCTTACAGAATATATTCAATGGATTCTTATGTTTTGCCCAGTAAAAACAAAACAAACACACACACACAAATGAACAAATGTAATTGTAAATGCAATGATTTCATCCTTAATAAGAACGAGGCAAAACATGAAAGAACTACAGTCAAACCTGTCTATAGCGACCACCTATGGGAAACAAGAAATATGGCCACTGTAGACAGGTGACCTCTATAGACAGGTTCCATAACATTGTTTTCCACTGCAGGAGAATAGTATTAGAGGCCACTATAGGCAGGTTGGCTGCTATAGACAGGTGGCCGCTAAGACAGGGTTGACTGTACTTGAGACTTGTGAGTTTGGTTGATTTAGACAAAATTACTAGATTCTTCTTATAAAAGAAGACAATGCTAAACAAGGAAATCTGGCTAATGCAGGAAAAGGAAAAAGCACAATTCAACATTTACAAGGAAGCATTAAATGTCCATTTGTAAAAATGTACAGGCCCTAATTCTTATTAGCAGATTAAAATGTAACCTTGGGTTAAATCTGATGTTATTTTAACTGTCCATAAGTTGTCTACAAAAGCTGAAAGTGCAATCGAAATATGACTATTACTACTCTTGATCTCTGGTCAAAATCAAGAGATATACGAGTTATCAAAATATCACAAAGGCATTAAGGCCATTATAACTTTCACATGAAAAGGGGGGAAATGTTTCACTTGAATCTGATAAATATGCTTCGCAGTGCTACAGTGAAATGTTAATGTGGATCAACAATCAAATAGTTAGGTTTGGAAGGAAGCCAAATCAAATGACAAAATATTGCAGGAGACAAAATATTGCTGAGGAACTTTATAGAAGAGACGAGTCCAATCATAATTGGATGAAAAGAAAACAATAATATTAGCAGATAGCAATGGGGCCACAAGGGGTCACATGCCCCCCCCCCCCCCCAATAGATTAATTAGACAAACAAATATATATATTAAAGTGAGGCCTGTAAAGTGTCTAACTCCACGAAAATTACTTGGAGCTTCCTCGTTTCTCTTCTACCGTGTTGTTTAGCTTATGGTAAGAGAAGAATAAAATAGGGTTAGATTTTTTCAAATGCCCCTTTAGTATGACGATATCTATCATTCAGCTCAAAAGCGTTAACAAACTGTCATAAACCTCATAAACGTCCGCTGTAAAAGCTGACGCATATTTTCGCTTTTTAACCAGGAAAGCAGTGTTCTTTTTCAATGAAACTTTCACAAATCATTCGGACATATCTTACAATGATTTTGGTACAGGATTGAAGTCTCAAATGTCATTTTGGGCAATATCTGACACTTTACAGGCCTCACTTTAACCCGTTCAGGACTGAATGATTTTGCTGTAACATGTATTTTCCATAGACACAAGCCCGAATATCTTCGGAACCAGTCCTGAACGGGTTAAGGTACAAATTATTTTAAAGAGAAGAGTATGGCCCCCCCCCCCCCCCCCCCCCCCCACAATTAGTTGGACCACACTACACCACAGACAGATACATGATTCTAAACTAAAGAGAGGATGGGGGGGGGGGGGGGGGGGTAATACCAGGGGGAAATACAGAGGGAGGACCAGGAAGGGGTGTCAAGTTAAATCCCAAATGATGACAAAAGGAAATACGGGCTTTGAAAGGGGATGAGGGAGAAAAAACAGGGACTTAGAAAGAGATTGAGACCTTTGGAAACAATCTGATAATTAGGCAGAAATATTTCTGTAATGCTTGGGAGAGATGACAGGCAGACAGACAGACAGACAGGCACAACCAAATGAGAGACAGAATTAACTCCTAACATGCCAAGCTCGCACTTTTGCGAGTTACAATGCACACAAATGCCATAGAGCATTAAAATCTCTGGCACGTTAAGAGTTAAAGATGGTTGCAACGTCTAATTGAGAGTTTGGAAGCAGAACATGACACCGATGCACATTGCCCTGCAGCACAGGCCCTATGATGAGGGGTTTCAAGGGCTGGGTTAGACCAGTTGCTATTATTGGGGGTGGGGGGGGGGGGGGGGGGGGGGAGGATGAATAGGGATAAAGGATAAGATAAATGTATGGAAATAATTCTTAATGGAAAAATAAATTGTGGATATGGAAACAACTGCCTAAGATATATTTATAGAAATATTGTCAATGGAATGAAAAAGTTGCGAGTTTGGTTGGGAGGAAACAGAAAGATGCAGACTTTATGTTGAATGGTCATTGTACAGGCTAACCCAAGCTATGCCAATGATATCTAGGTTGAGCTAGAAGAAAATAATGAAAAGAAAAAATTGCCAATGTATTGAAAGACTGTCGGACACAGAATGAAAGATTGCGACCCCCTGGATTTTAATTGGAAAGGCATAGAGAAATGATGAAGACTCGGGTGTTGAATGGCCCTTGTGGGACTTCTAGCTCCATTACAGGGCTCACCAGACGTTGGGGTCAGCGGTGGCACGCGCCTCCCGCCCCGGCAACCCGCCACGGCAACCAGCTACGGCAACCAGCCTGAGGGGGGGTGTCAAATGTAAACTAACTAGCCGCTCGCTCCCGCCTGTGGGCAGAAAGGGCGGCCTATGATATCTCAAAGACTGCTGCATGGCTAGCTGCCGTGGTGTGGCTGCTATACAACTGAAGAAGAAGAAAAGAATCTTCTCAGAAAACAAAGTAGACCGATTTGTTCAGTACATGGGATCGCTTTTCATAATAACCACAGGGGAGTCTGGGCATTCATTCCTGTAGAATAGGACATTTAGCAGTGATTTTTCTCCTTCAAGCTATTGTACAAAACAATATCAAACATATAATTTTATATGTGTAGCAACAATAATTCAAATATAAAATTCCATTTCTTCTCTGAAACAAAGTAGACTGATTTGTTCAGTACATGGGATTGCTTTTCATGGAAAACACAGGGGAGTCTGGGCATTAATCATTCATGTAGAATAGGAAGTTTAGCAGTGATTGAGACACAATTCCCTTTGCTACTTTTGAGCAAATATGTAGCTTCTTGTCAATTTGTTTGTTTTTGTAATTATGTGCTTTGTAATTATGTATTTGTTTTGTTAACTGTTTTGGTTTTGTCTTTGAGTTTTGAGTGTTTAAAACATATAATTGAATGGAATATAAAAGTCACTCTTTTTCTCAAATCATGCTCAACCCTTAATAACATACTGCCACACAACATGTATGAGGCTTATTTGCTGATTTTCTTCTCTCTCTTTTTTTTTTGTATCCCTCCTCAACCGCTTTCCCTTTCTCACTTAAATATTCCTTCCTTGAATTTTCGCCATTCTCTTAATATTGTTCCTAGCATGCATGGACTTTGTAATCTAGCCGTCTGTCTGCACTACACAAATGAGTAAACGTACAGCAGAACTTTTACCCTTCATTTGCCATTTTACAGAAATTTAATTCATTAGCAAAAGCACGACACAGGCTGGCTAACAGAAAAATAAACACTTTACACCCAAAAGTGGCATAGCCATACGGCTACATAGTATTTCAATCCAATATCCAGGGGAAAAAAGAGAGAGCTTGGGAGATTTGAGTAAAATACCAGCAGTATTTTGAAGGGGAAAAAAAACATGAGTCCTTTGAAGAGATGGAGGGGTGTGGCCTATGACTATAAGTGTGCCAGGGTGTGGCTTAGTCACTTTGAAGTGTGCCTGAAGCATGGGTGGGCGGAGCCTAACTCTTGTTTGTGATTTGATGTGCAGCAGGGAGAATCTTCCTTGTCATAACATGTCAGTTGTGTGCATGCGAGACAAGGCACAGCTGTGGGCATGCAGGCATTGTCTCTTCTCTAATTGGCCGGCTCCCTCTGCACGGGTCATGCATATTCATGACTTGGCACACTCCATCAGTACTATTGCTCAGCACAAAAACATCAAAGGGGAAATAGAGGGGCTTTTGTGATTGGCCCTGAGTCATGCTCCGTGAGCCAGTGATCATGAATATGCATGGCTTAGGGAAGATCCATATGAATTTCATCTTTTGTCATTATGGGAAGGGGGTAGTGGAAGCCTGGCTATACGTTAGTTGCCCTTGCAAACAGAGTTTGATCCAAAGCTTCCAAAACTGCATTCTGCTACCAAATCCACAATTCAGATGCGCAGCATTTTTGTTACGTAGGTGACATTTTCGTGAAAGACTGTTAGTGTTTTTGTTTATCGGCTAATTATGCTGGCAACTTGGTGACTAACCATCCATTCTTCACTTATTTTGTTCTTCTTTTCTTCTGTTGTTTCTTTCGTACCAATACAGACACTTCAGATGACGCATTTGTCCAGCGGAGCGACAGGATTTTCAAAACTGATGCCCGATTATCCACTGGAAATTATTTCTTCGATATTCAACCTTGGATAAATGTTTTATCGGCCTGCAGATCATTTTATGGATTCTTCAGATTTTGTGAATTCGGTGTCAATTATTCACAACTGAACATTTGATAACAGAGCAGTTGAAAAGGCAGAGATAAACAAATCTGCATGATCGCGACAGTGAATGATAAACTGTGGTGATAGTACTTTTAACGGATTTGATTCCTATTATCCTCGATTCAAACTGAATTGTTTTGTGCTAGACACAACTGAACGGAGGACATCTTTATTTCCTTCTTTGCTAGTTGGATTGTATTGTGGAATTTCTTTCTGGAACATACATCACGCTTGAGAACACAATACTGTTTGGTGAAAACCCATTGAATTGTTACTCTAAAAAACAATTCTAGATTTCCAGGATACAATTGGAAACTGAAGATGTGGGCTTAAAACAACATTATTTCCTGAAACTGTGCATTTTCTAACTGATCGCAAACTGGGAGCCCCTTACAACATGGCTTCACAAAGCAGTATTGCAGTGAGCTATTTTACGTGGTGTAAAATTTTTGTTCTGCTGCAGCTTCTAACCCAGTCTCTTTGCCAGGAGCCTGAGTTTGATGAGCAGCCGAGCCGCGAGGCGGTGCTAGAGGGACGACCCGCTACCATGAAATGTCGGATCAGTAACCTGGCGAACAACGACATCGTGCTGTGGTACCGTAGCGACGTCCTGATCAGCAATGGCACTGTGATTGTGGGGCACAACCTGGACACCAGCCGCTATGCCATCATGGTCAACAAGAACTCCGGTCAGTACAACTTCCACATCGCCGAAGCATCCCGGGTGGACGCTCACAACTACCGGTGCTCTGTCCAGCGGATCGGGGTGCCCACTTTGAAGCTGTCTTCTCACGACGCTCGTTTGGACGTCTACCACTTACCCGGAAGTAACTACCCCGAATGCCTGGCTCTAAGTAAGCCAAGCTTCCACGAAGAGGAGGAGATAACCATCGAGTGCAAATCTGAGCGCGCTAATCCGCCTGTCTCGATGAACTGGAAGCGCAATGGGGAGGTGATAAGCCAGGTCATTTTCAATGACCAGGTTCCTGGTTTCCGCTCGCTCTTGTACACGTTCAGAGCTGATTCTAGCCTCCAGGGTGCCATCTTTGAGTGCTCACTCACGAGCGACGCAGATGACTCCTACAACCCACACTGCTCCACCACGGCACTCAACATCCTGTACGCCCCGCGTGTCACCCTCGAGAGAATCACCGAGACCGTAGTTGTTGACCAAGAGGTCATGTTTGAGTGCAATGCCGATGCATACCCAGAACCGAGTCACTACATTTGGAAGCGAGCACCTGAGCTACCAGCCGAGCGCATCAAGTTCTCGCACAACAAAACGCAGATGATGATCACGCCGAGACTAAGCGATAACGGAACCACGATCACGTGTAATGTCACAAATTCAGTCGGAAGCACCTCCGCGAGCGTAATTATGATTGTTCTCCCCGAGCCTCCGCAAACCACCACCCCAAAGACCAACTCAACGCTCGTTACCGTGCGACCGAAAATCTCCACGGACGTCACCGAATATAAGCCGGACGTGGGCAGCTCTGCATCGGAAACAGTCCCGCTGAGTCCCGAAATCCTCGCGATCATTATTGGAATCATCGGGCTCTTGATTCTCATAGTGCTTGTGATCACCCTAGGCTATCTCTGCAGATGCTTCCCCGTTCAGCATAAAGGCACGTACGACGGCAGCGTCTACGGATCTACTTTTGGGCCCAATTACGGCCCCACAGAAAGGCCCATCTGGGACCAAACGAGTATATACTTTGAGCCCAAAGATCACTTACGAGAGCTAAACACGTGGCAAAGGACAAATCGCCCCGTCTGGCAAAGAAACGTGAGCGTACAAGTGCCTCATGTCGAGGAGGAACCACCGTATCAAGAAATAGGGCAAGATTGGGATGATGGTACATATACCATGCAAATTTAGCCCCTGCAACAGTTACAAATATATATTATATATACACATATCTGACTATTAATATAATTATTGCAGAGGTAAACAAAATGCAAGAATATTTGCATGCAGACTTATGAACTGCGAACAAATTTTCAAATGGCTTTAAATTTGTGATGACCATGCTTAAAACGTGACCAATTGACAGTTAAATGGCAAGTAATGAGTGTATTTTCAATTGTATTTTATGTATGCGTGTCTATGCCATTGTGAAAGTTGAAGTCTTTTTGGGTGATGCATGAATTTAAATGGAATTATCTTCCACCTTAAGTGCTCTAAAAGTATTGTACGCTTGATTATTTATAATCCAAAATGCATAACAAAGTTATCTGGAAGATCTCATTTCTGTGTCGGTTTTTAACTTGGGATGTAGCAAACTTCACCCGGTGGAAAGGAACTCACTATTAGAGAATGTTTTAAACTGCATGGCAGTTGATACATGATCATCATACATGTACCATCATTCAAACATATCACTTTATTTCATACAGTGTATATTGTTTTAATAACATATTAACTGTTTGTGCAGTACCATCATTTCTTTTTCATTTTTCTTAACAAACTCTTGGTTGGATAAAATGTATAACTATGATCGCTAATACTCTGTAACCGAGCAACACAAAACTGCCACAATAATATCATCTGATCGTTTATATTTTCTGTTAACAAGTATGTAATAAACAAAAGTTTATGAATGTATTGTACATATTATTCAAAATGCATTATCCATCATTTATTTTTTAATGAAGATGCACACTTTGATAGATTATAAAAGAAATTAATGTAAAAAAAAATGTATCACACAACACTTTTATTCTGGATGTATTTATTTTCAGTGCATAAATAGTGAAGGGATATTCTGTCTATAAAACACTATCATTTTCGCTATAAATAAGTGGTTGAAAGCCTTGTGACTAAAAGCCGCACTGTGTATTAAGAAACATTGCAAATTCTGGCAAGATATTTGTTTTTCTTATGTGAACGATAATGAAATCTGACAAATATCCTCGCAAAAAGAATAATAGCCCCCATAGAAATTTCTCTGAAGTTTGTCCCGGTGATTTGTCTTCATTCAAAGCTGCCACTGGTTCGTCTAGCAGTCAACTTTTAGTCATACAATACATGTCTTTAATGTACATTCTCTTTTTTTATATTTGTTCAACCCAACCCATGCAAGATACATACATTCAATACCAAAGATGTATAAAATGGTTGTTGCTTTGTCATAATTAATCATCTTGTTCCTGTTGTACACAATCATGTAAATGATGTATCACCTACCCCAAATTCTAAGGTCTTTGTGTCTCGTGGCTTACCTTCCCCCCCCCCCTTTTTGTTATATTAGTTTGCGTACCTAATGGATCATTTTCAATTTACGTAGTCATTAATGCGATCATTAAGACATCAGCTGATTTAATTTTGAGGCCACTCGTTATAGATCCATTCACCCCGACATCTCACTTCCCTTCCGCCCGTGCCAAGATAATTATTTGATAGTTTTTCCAGATCCGACAATTAGCGCCCGCTGACAGGCCCTTGGGGTGGGTTGGAGGAATAATGAAAAGCCTTGTGGATGTCGTTTGGTTCGTTTCGTTTTTTTCGTGCAATATGTTGTGGTGTCCCGGGAGAAAATTAATTAGTGCTTAATTTATTTAATCATCGAGACTCATCTTCATTGTTTTGTCATCTACTTGGTGATTTAATTGTCCTCATCGCATATTAAAGGGGGACATTACAAATTATGAATGTAGCCATTTTATATGCCTAAAACTTATTCTTGAATATAACTATTAGTAAAAACAAAAACAAAAACAAATTCTTTAGCATGATGATAGGAGTCATGTTTTTTTACATTTTAAATGAATTTAAGTTAACAACATTTTGTTTATTTTTAAGAATTTAGATAAGGGTGCAATGTGTATGATATTATATTTGCAATATATGGTATTAAAGCTCATGAAATTCTTCTTCTATGAATATAAAAAGTAACCAGATATAATTTAAATTTTTTGAAAGAGAAGTTTGTCGCTCTTCTTTTTTTATAGCGATCCGATCAAAATAAACTTCAGAATGTTAAAGTTGAAGTTTGCTGCAAAAAGCAAGATTGTGATGTTTCTCCATGAAATTTTTGATGTTGTTCTACGTAGTTATCACGGTAGCGTATCATTTGAAATGTCAATCAGAACACGGATACCATCTGCTTGCCGTACCTAAAAGTGTACTACAACAAGTACAGACTGCTCTTAGTTTTCCCATACTTACCTCACTTCCTGTCTAAAACAATAGCTCACACGACCGAGCATCTTTAAAGCCTGCCATAATGATGATTTCCCCCCTTAAAAAAATTGGCAGTTATTTAATATGATTCAGTCATGCTCGCGCGTGGACCTGCTCCGCCAATTAAGCTCGGCTAAGATTTTGATTAAACGGGAGAGCGTAACCGAGCCGGGACGACTTCGCCAGCCGGCCTGGTCCCACTCCGCCACATGTCAACTTCTCCCACGCAGCTGGTCCGCTCATATCCCCCGACTTCAGAATGAAAATACCACACCGGCTTTTCTCTTCAAGCTTTATTTTATCATGTACGGGCGAATCTGTACACAATTACGAGTTGTGTATACATGTACATGTACCCGGTGCACTTTGGACCGTACTGGAAAAACCGAGCGACGACGGAGAGAGAGAGAGTCGCCCAAAATCTTGTCAGGACTTGTGATTTCATCATAATTTTGACTCCTTTTATGGCCTATACCTTGTTTGCGAGCTGGTAATTATACTTGCATGACGTGAGGACGTGTGGTATCTGATATACCAGGTTCCCTGATCCCAAAACCATACTCATAATCTGGGAACTTGGGGGGAAACAAGCTAGAAAAGACAGATTCTTATTATTATTATTAACCCCCCTTGAAGATTTTATTTTGCTATCACGTGCATTCTTCATGACCAGTTTTTGAATAGGTTAGAAATATTAAAATAACATGAACACACGCAAAACCTTACATGTATAATATTCTTCATGGCCTGTTCAAAGTTATTATGAATCTCCCAAACAGCTATAAAACGTCTTTATTGTACATTTATTTAGAAAAAATATATATCCAAAACAACGGATTGTCTACCAATGAAAATGAATATATTTTGATAGAGTTCAAGACGTTTCTTTCTCTCTCTGATTATGTTATGGAAGCAAAAGTTGTCCAAATACTGAATAATGTGTACACCAGGTTTCACATAGGTAAGGGGTGAAAAGCATGGGCGTCGATATGTCACTGATACCCATTCATCAGGGGGGATGATCCATTCATTCATCCCCCCCTGATGAATGGGTATTACGTAAGTATCGACGCCCATGGTGAAAAGTGTTTAACCCATTCCCTTCGAGTTTCTGAAATCCCCATAGACTTTGTACACAACCCACCTGGTTCCTGTAGTCTAAGGGTTAAAAGCTTCTCACAGTAGTTATACCATGTGTGTGCCTATCATATATATGAATTATGTATCCCAAGACTGGAGATATTTTTCTCTGCAGCTATATTATGCTTAGAAGAAGTGAGCAATGTAGACTTGGCAGTGGTCAATGGCGGTCAACCCATTCTGGACTAGTTCTTAAAAATACTCGCACTGTGATCTATGGCAATGGTGTGTTATACCTAGGTATATCAAGCATTCTTGTACAGGTTGATGTGAGAAGTTGCTATCTTATGTAGATAGCTATTTCAGTTGTAGTATTTGTCTTATCTGTCCTGGACCATTTTTTGTTCAGTATTTCTACCTAACATTAGATAATACAATTGGCCCATATTCATGATACCCCACTTATTGCTTATAGTTCCATTCTAAGTTTATTTTGGATGATTGATAAGGCTTAGTAAGCAAATCAAAGTTTTCTTAGAAACAAACTATGGTTACCTGGGTAAACATTTGATACCTACTATTAGTTAATCCTAGTTGTCAACTAAACAGAGTTCTTGTTGCATACTCAGCTATATCATCTGAAATAGATCTAGAATGGAACTAATCTAGTGTGGTCTTATGAAAAGGTGCTCTGGATTATATCCCTTTAAAAGTAACAGATCATAACAAAGCATTTTTTTCTATTATTGAAAAGACTGGTCCTGGGCTGGGGTCGAGAAAAACACATTGTAGACTATTTTATTCTGGTATAGCATGCATTCTCTATTGACCCCACCCATGTATTTTGGGGATCAGTCCTGACTGGGTTTAAACGAACTGCATTTCTTTAGACATATGATGATGGTTACTAGCTGAAGTTATCAAGTATATCGACCCCTAGCCTGAATATTTTTGCAACTAAAGTTATGAATGGGCCGGTATAATGGAATGGCCAACCAATTCCATGATGAATTACCTTTAATAACAAAATTTGTTTTGATACATTTCATTGTTTACCTTGCCCCCTTATTTTGTGTTAACCCATTTCAGACTAGTTTTGGTCTTGCTACAACATGCATTCTCCATAGACCCTCGGCCCGAGTATTTTGGGGACCAGTGTGAATTGGTTAAGTCCTTGCCTACGGGGGGAACTTGGTGGGCTATGCGCAAAGTCTATGGGGATTTCAGAATCTAAACGGGAATGTGTTAAAAATACAGTGGGCCATGGAAGCTACTGAGAAGCATGAACTCCATAGACCCCCAGCCCGAGTATTTTTGGGGAATGAGTTTACACCTTTACCTACAGGAACCTGGTGTACCATGTATCAACTCTATGGAAAATGCACAAATATTGTAGGGAAGGGGTTAATATACAGTGAGCCCGTGGAAGCCACGGGAAAGCATGAACTAAATTATTTTCAAGCGACATAATGCATTTGATTTGTCTGGGGTGCCATTCTTTGCCAAGTGTTTGATCCATCCCCATGCACTGATGCAACCAGCCAGCCTTCCATTAGGCAGGTAGGTACAATGGATTGCGTGCCGCATATACCTTGACCTTTCACGCATCTGTAGGCAGATTGGAGTAAGCTAGCTCTTGGATCAAAGATTACAATGTTATGAATGTACAGTCAAACCTGCCTTTTAGCCGCCACCTGTCAATAGTGGCCTCCAAAATGGATCCCATGCGGGGAAAATTAATACAGTCAATTGAACCTGTCTTCGCAGCCCCCTGTCTATAGCAGCCAACCTGTCTATACTATAGTGGCCACCAAAAGTGATCCCATGCAGAGAAATAAATACAGTCTAACCTGTCTTAGCAGCCACCTGTCTATAGCAGCCAACCTGTCTATTGTGGCCACCAAAAGGTGATCTCCTGCAGAGACAAAATTACAGTCAACCCTGTCTTAGCAGCCACCTGTCTATAGCAGCCAACCTGCTTATATTTAGACTACCAAAAGTGATCCCTGCAGAGAGAAACAATGTTATGGAACATGTTTATAGAGGTCACCTGTCTACAGTGGCCATTTTTCTTCCTCCCCTTGGCTTACACACAGGTTTGACTGTATTGTTTCCATTTATTTCCACCCCACTCGTTTTGTTGGAAAACATTTCGGTTATCAGAATGTATCAGGTTGTATTTCTAATTATGTTGAGATTACAGAAGGTACATGTATTTAATACTTCTCTTGATTTTGTTTAATTCTCCTTTAATATTCTGTTTTATTTTGTTGTTATTTTAATACCAATGGCAAACTTGCCAAAAGTTGCATTCGAACAATAGAGTGCATGTATGTTTTTAGCTTGTCAGCTGCTAAATTTATTTCAGTTACGTAACTTATCAGTTTCATATCCATTTATGTGTAATATGTGTTTTCTAGTGGAAACCACTTCAAGCCCATTACTACTACAACTACCCTACATGCCATGTGTGTTTTAAATGTGTTAATTTTAATGATGTTTTTAAGCAGGAATAATGAAGATGGTATGTTTTTTTTTTCCACTACATAATGTGATTGTTTATATTTATTAAGGGAAAGTACATTTTTTATTAAATTGTAAAAACATGTGTATGTCTATTATAATGATGTTAACGGTAAAGCAATGGAATTGCATTGTGCTCTTTGGGTGTAGCAATCATGATCTTGCATATTTAATGAGATGTATTTGAATTCTAAGATGATAAAAAAATATGACTTGTATTCATGAATTATAAATCTTGTTTTATATTCAGCTGATGTATAAATCATGTTTCACATATTGCCATTATATTCAGAAATGTGATGAATGTTGAGATGTTTGTAATTTGTTGTCAACTCACCAAATAAGTAATATTATTTTCAATAAATTTCAAAAATTGCAATCAACGAAAAGGCTGAATATAATATTTTTCTTACTGCAAAATGTGTCGTCTGAAGATAGTGGATGATGATGATAATGATGACGATGCTGATGGTGATAATGATGATGATGATGATGATGACATGACAACGATAATGATGACAATGGCAATGATGATGATGATGATGATGATGATGATGATGAGTAATTACAATGATGAAAGTAATGATGATGATGATGATAATGCTGCTGATGCTGATAATGACAAGGGCAATGATGATAATGACGTCAATGATATTGCTGCTGCTAAAGATGACAATGGCGATGATGATGGTGGTGATGGTGATGATGATGATAATAAAGACCAGAACGTCAATGACGTAGCGCTCATCCGCCATCTCGCAACATCAAATATCGCAAATTTCATGTGGTACACTTTTCAACTGGTCAAAAAATAAAAATTTGATGCCCTGGAAGGGACATAAAAATAAAAAATAAAAAAATTAGAGTGAAAAAATATAAATTTGACGCCCCGGAAGGGACATGGGAAAAAAAATGTTTAAAAAAAATAAATAAATAAATTTTAAAAAAATTAAAAAAACAAAAAATTACCAAATTAAAAATTACCATAATTAATGAATGGAGAACAATTTCAAAATTCTGTGTAGAAGTTTAGTGTACCAAAGTTAGCTCTACCAGATAAAGCAAACCAAATCAAAATCGGTCGAGAAATGAAGGAGAAGAAGCATTTTTTGTGATTTCGAATAAATTTGCATAAATTACCATAGATAATGAATTTCACGATTCTGTGTAGAAGTTTTAAATCCCCCTCCTAGCCCTATCTTATGAAACAATCGGAATCAAAATCGGTTGAAAAATAACGAAGAAGAAGCATTTTTAAAACTGTGGACGGACGGACGGACGGAAGGACGGAAGGACGGACGGACAGACGGACGACGGACGCCGGACACCACGCCATGGCATAAGCTCATCAGGCCCTTCGGGCCGGATGAGCTAAAAATGGTAGTGATGATGATGATGATGATGATGATGATGATGACAATGACGATGATGACAACAATGATGATAATATGCTAATGATAAGATGGCGAAGATGGTGATGATGGAGGTGATGGTGGTGATTGTTGATGGTGGTGGTGATAAGGATGATGATGATAATGATGATGATGATGATGATGGTGGTGGTGATGATGAGGATGATGATGATGATGATGTTCAATGGATAAACTCAAATGACAATATGTCACATAAAACAAAAAGTTAAAGTAATTACGGATAGAAGAAACTAAAAATAATACAAAATGTCATGTCACTTATGAAACGAAAATCCATCTTTGAAAAACTAATAACTCACTTGATATCTAATATTAACTATACTTCATGTTTTCATTTCCTTTGGGCTTCAGTAGCATTCACAACTTTAATTGTTACCATAGGAACGCTCATTATATCACGATCATTACTGCTAATGATGTATGGTAACAGGTTCTGGGGTAATAAAAGCAGGTATTGATTTCATTTTAATTCGCCAATAAAGAGACTGCAATTAAGGCTACCCATCATGACCAAAACACACTATATTATATACTGCATTTTCTGAACCCATCAAGGACAATGGGCCGTATGCATAAAAACAAGCAATTGCTTGTGCTAGCCTTTTGCTTGAATCGGTATGCATAAAAACAAGCAATTGCTTACAAGCAAAAGCATTTGCTTACAAGCACAAGCAATTGCTTACTGCTCGTAAGCAATTGCTTACCAAACAAGCAATTGCTTAAAACCGTATGCATAAAACGAACCTTTTACTTGTCTTGATAAGCAATTGCTTGCGTTTTTTCAAGCACATCCAGACCAGCTTGAGCTCTTGCTTACTCAGGGCATTCGCGTTTAAGGATCAATTTTTCGTACCGTTTCAGGATGATTTCAAGCTCCATATTCCAGAGGTTATGTTGTGATCAAATTCCTGTTATTTTAGACTTTTTACGGCATTTTTTGTCCATCGATCTGCACAGAAACCCCCCTGATGCTCCGCGCTGTTTCCCCCCTATTTGCGTAATAAAAAATACTGCTGCCAGGTCGGGCACGAAGCGTTGTTGCCCTGCAGTGCGATGTTCGCACAACCGTAACGATCCTTTGTCCAACACGTAAGCAATTGCTTGGCAGTGCAAGCAAAAGGTTTGAGCACAAGCAAAGGCTTGTGCATACGAATTTAAGCAATTGCTTGAACTTGATCTTTTGCTTGACAAGCTCTTGCTTGTGCTTAAAGCATTTGCTTATAAGCAATTGCTTGTTTTTATGCATACGGCCCAATATGTGACCGCCACTGACAAAACCAGGCTTTTGTTGGCAGCGATCAAAATTGAGATTTTATATTAATGGAAAGAACTCATCATTAGCTTTCATTTGATTATTAAAAACAAACCATGCAGGGTTTACTAGGTAACTATCCTCACTTAAATTTATGCTGATGTGTGGAAACAAAACAAATACATATTTTTTTTACTTTTCTGGCCCATTTCTGCAAAACGTGTGTCGGCAAAGAGAGTCTGATTTAGCCAGAGACAGTCACATATATGATGTTGCTTGACTACAAACCTAGGAAGAATTTCTGAGACCTAAATGGGTTCATCCTATCTAGATGTTATAGGTGCTGGATAATTATATCAAAATAAATATGTGGGTTGTGTATTTATGAAAGTAAACATGAATATTTTTCACAAAATGATATTAATTTTCAATGTTTACCGGTTCTGTACAAGATTTTGCAATCTCTATAGAGCTCAGGACCCAACAGTTTCCCAGAGGCAATGGTTGAAACATATTTGTTTCATTGTGATGTATTTATGAGTATAAGTTAAAGGGATAGTTGAGTTTTGGAAAGAGAGTACAGTTTTGGTCAAACTGAATTTTAGTAACCAAAACCTGCACCATTACATTACAGACTAATAGTTATAACTCCACCGTGCTCGAAAGGAATACAACATTACAAATGACTAGGTAAAAGGCCTGTTATCATTACAAAAAAGCCATTAAAACACAAGAGGGCGCTCTCTAAAAAAGCTTTCAACCATTTTTCATACAAAATTATGCATGAGATGTTTTGTTGAAATAATGATTAAATAGAGAGCTCATCAACAGCTATTTAAAAACCTCTTTGAACATTTTTGAAAAAGTGTAAGCATTTTTAAATTTTTAAAACAAATTTTCGAATAAATCTTGGCCTTCCGATCGGATATATTTATTGATAATTCAGCCGTTTCTGAACCGATTTTGATCAAATGAAGTTTATTCTGTCATTAAAATTGTATGCTTTTTCAAATTTTACACTCAGTTTTTCATTATCTCACAAAATTATTTAACCCAAACTGAACTACCCCTTTAACAGTAGGTATGATTTAAAATGGGAGACTTGAAAGTCAAATCATCATATTTGGGTTAACTAAAGCGGCTTGTCTTCATCTCATTATCACCCCAAAACTATCAGATTTTATCTGTCAAGCTACGTTATCATTAATATTCTATAGACCTGTTGACCCTGATCCATATTCATCCAGTATTAAAGATACTGTCAGTGGACAAAATTGAAAACTGTTCAATTTGGAAATGAAATATCAGTATTCAAACTTGAATATGGCCTGGTAATACAAAAAGTTTGGCTGAATTCTGAATTGGTCAAGATATGAAATTAACAATGATTTTGTATTTTTGTCTTTTTACTTTATGTAACACCTGGCCAGTGCCAGTGTTCTTCTGATTGTCTTTGCTTTTTATTTCCGTTCATATTTCAGAAAAAAATTATTATTTGCCATGAAATATTGACAGACTATCCTGCAAGCAATGGACTATTATCACTGTCCGAGCTTTGAGTGTCAATTCTCCACGTTTGCTAGCCTGCCAAACGTGCTGATTGGATGGAACTCTGTGTCAATTAGTACCAATCAGCACTGCTGACCACTATTCATGTCCAACCTACCTTTTTGTATTCTTAATCAATTTACACTTCTGAATTTTGATAAATTACAACAAAAATGTATTTATTCTATTTTCCCCCAGTCAAAGCAACACAAGTCTTACATATCTGTATTATTGAGGCACATATGGGGGGGCATATAAGGAAAGAGATAAAAACTTATTAGACTCACTCATCAAACTAACTTTTTGCACGAGACAACTAAGTTACAAAGTACCTTTAATGTCACTGATAAGTGGTTGTGATCCACCCACCTAACGCGTTGAAATTCATTACGACTCGCAAATCAAATGCGAGGGATCAGATTCAAATACTTAGCATGTACCAAGTGTAACTCCAGAAGGAGCACTCTTTAAAACATACAATGTTTTATTCAACCTGATCAATTTGATAATGAATTAAAGCTGCCTTGCGCTATCTTTAAAGGCCCCGTCACATATCACCGGATAAGGTTAACGGATGCCCGATGAATACAGAATTTGCGAAATCAAATCATCCGGTGGTGAAAGTTGTCTCCATTGCTTCATGCACAAGCTTCAAGCTTGACAAGGAACAGACAAGAAATGCGTGACGAACAGATTGAAAATTTTACTCTCCGTCACGCATCCGCTTACGCTATCCATTGATATGTGACCAGGCCTTTACGTCCAATCCCTATTATATTTCTCTCTCGTACTATCTATATCTCTATTTTAATCGCTCACCTACTTTTCTCTTTTCATTTACCTCTTTTCTTTTGCCAATCCTTATCGTCCTTCGATCTCTCTGGTTTCTCATTCGTTTAAACTCCCGAGCTTCTCATATTTCTTAATCAAGCCTCCACACTAACCATTTTTTCTGTACTGGCCCGTTCGGGCAAGTAAAACTAGAAATTGCGCGCTCGGCGGGTCGCGCAGCCGAGCACATGTATCCCCCAAACCAATTGCATTGCACTTTTGTGGGTTGTAATATTGTGAACTGAACAAGTTTGGTGGTGTACGTTGTTCTTGGTTACCATGGCAACCATGAATCCGCCCCACACCAAAATCAATAGGCTTCATCCTCTTTCCTTAATACACCTTCATACCAAATAAGAAAATGATCGGACAAGAACTCGGACCTGTAGAGCGTTCACATGGTAATCTTAACTATTTCTTTATATCATGGTTATCATGGTTACCATGGCAACCAGGACTCCGCCCCACACCAAAATCAATAGGCTTCATCCTCTTTCCTTAATACACCTTCATACCAAATTAGAAAATGATCAGACAAGAACTCGGATCTATAGAGCGTTCACAATGTAATCTTAACTATTTCTTTATATCATGGTTACCATGGCAACCAGGACTCCGCCCCACACCAAAATCAAAAGGCTTCATCCTCTTTCCTTAATACACCTTCATACCAAATTAGAAAATGATCGGACAAGAACTCGGACCTGTAGAGCGTTCACAAGGTAATCTTAACTATTTCTTTATATCATGGTTACCATGGCAACCAGGACTCCGCCCCACACCAAAATCAATAGGCTTCATCCTCTTTCCTTAAGACACCTTCATACCAAATTAGAAAATGACCGGACAAGAACTCGGACCTGTAGAGCGTTCACAAGGTAATCTTAACTATTTCTTTATATCATGGTTACCATGGCAACCAGGACTCCGCCCCACACCAAAATCTAAAGGCTTCATCCTCTTTCCTTAAGACACCTTCATACCAAATTAGAAAATGATCAGACAAGAACTCGGACCTGTAGAGCGTTCACAAGGTAATATTAACTATTTATTTATATCATGGTTACCATGGCAACCAGGACCGCGCCCCACACCAAAATCAATAGGCTTCATCCTCTTTCCTTAATACACCTTCATACCAAATTAGAAAATGATCGGACAAGAACTCGGACCTGTAGAGCGTTCACAAGGTAATCTTAACTATTTCTTTATATCATGGTTACCATGGCAACCAGGGCTCCGCCCCACACCAAAATCAATAGGCTTCATCCTCTTTCCTTAATACACCTTCATACCAAATTAGAAAATGATCGGACAAGAACTCGGACCTGTAGAGCGTTCACAAGGTAATCTTAACTATTTCTTTATATCATGGTTACCATGGCAACCAGGACTCCGCCCCACACCAAAATCAATAGGCTTCATCCTCTTTCCTTAATACACCTTCATACCAAATTAGAAAATGATCGGACAAGAACTCGGACCTGTAGAGCGTTCACAAGGTAATCTTAACTATTTCTTTATATCATGGTTACCATGGCAACCAGGACTCCGCCCCACACCAAAATCAATAGGCTTCATCCTCTTTCCTTAATACACCTTCATACCAAATTAAAAAATGATCGGACAAGAACTCGGACCTGTAGAGCGTTCACAAGGTAATCTTAACTATTTCTTTATATCATGGTTACCATGGCAACCAGGACTCCGCCCCACACCAAAATCAATAGGCTTCATCCTCTTTCCTTAATACACCTTCATACCAAATTAGAAAATGATCGGACAAGAACTCGGACCTGTAGAGCGTTCACAAGAAAATCTCTGCGGCAGACGCGGCGGACGCGGCGGACGCGGCGGACGCGGCGGACGCGGCGGCGCGACGAGGCCAAATCCATAGTATCCCCCGAAGTGGTTCGGGGGATACAATAATAAATCTTCCAATTTGAATTGCCCCAACAGAAAAAGTACTTGCCTATGTACTTCTAGATGAGTTTTACACACATAAACAAATGTTGTTGTTTTTTCTTGTAGTTGGAACAATTTTTAGTTGCCCAATCAGGCAACCAATCGATACCTTTTATGAAATTTTACTTGCCCAACATCTATTCTTACTTACCCCGGACAATTGGGCAAGTGCTAGTGTTGATGGCCCGGTCAGATATCAACGGATAGCGGAAACAAATGCCCAACGAATAGAAAATTTGCGAAATGAAAGTCGTCTCCATTGCTTTATGTACAAAACATAGAACAACGTACATCACCGGACAAGGAACGGACAAGAAACGCATACGGACGGAGACGAACGGATGGAAAATTTAGCTCTCCGTTTGACGTCCGTTTACGCAATCCGTTGATATGTGACCGGGCTATGAGCCCTGTCCCAATCATCCTTGTAACTTTCCTTTGTCATCTGACCACCTCAACTTTCTATTGAATCAAACTCCTCTCTCTCTCACTCAGTCTAGTTTGTACCCCCTCGATCTTACCTTTATTCCTCTCTCTCTCTTTCTCTCTTCCTTCACACATTCAAAAATATGTTCTCTTTTTCTGAACTTGTTCAAGAATATTTTTATTGTGGTAAATCATGCAGACCCCCGCAAGAGTATTTTTACACCAGTCCTATTAAAAATAGATGTTGTACCTCAAAAAACAAACCATCAACAATGATCAAGTTCACAAACAAACACACACATATAAACAGTATAAAAAGCATACAAATACAAGCTGAAGGTTATCTTCTTTTCATTTCATTCACTTTTTTTTGGTACTTTTAATAATTGTCATAAACCGAATATGAACTTTTAAGAATAAACAAGAAGAAACAAAAAGTACACGCTGTTCCAAAAAAGTGCACAGCACAAAATTGTACAGCTTATCTCGCAGCTTCATCTCAGCAGTGCGTAGGAACAAGAAGGGAATTGGGCCGGCCGACCGACCGACCGACCGACGAACAGAGCCGATAAGCAAGAGTACCGGTCTCATAACAAACAGACAAAAGAAGAAAGGAGACAGCAACGAAGGACTGCGTGGAATTACATCATCAAGGTAGGAGTAATTGTATCAGAAGGAAAAAGAACAAGTACCGGTCTTGTAACAAAACAAACAGAAAGAGAGCTAGGACTGCGTAGAATGGCATCGGCAAGGCAGGAGTGCTTGTATCAGAATGAGAAAAGAAACAAGTACCAATCTCATGACAACAACAACAAAAAGAGGAAGGGAGACAGAAACAGAGGACTACGTGGAATTACATCATCACGGTAGGAGTACTCATATCAGTAAAGTCAAAAAATAAAAGTCAGAGAGGTGGAAAAAGGAGTAGGGGAGGGAGGGAGGGGGGACGTTCGGAACGGATACGTGTCCGACTCCAAATTGAACAATTTCATCAAATTAGACAGATACGCATCGGCAGCGGGGCTGAAACCTTATCTGTCTTGTCCTATCTTTCCCATTATAGGTGGGTATGATGTACAGCTTCTATGAATTACTGCTACTACTGTGTTTCATCTGCCGGGGATTCGGAATATGTTGATAGCGTTAACCCCTTCCCTTCGCGAGTCTGAAGCCCACCATAGAATGTGTACATAGCCCCACTAGGTTTCAGTAGGTTCCAGTAAGCAACGGGTTAATGCTTAAACCAGATGCTTATTCTCTGCATAACCCATTCCCTTCCAAGATTCTGAAATCCCCTAAACTCGCAGGGCTCGACACTCGCACTGGCCCGCTCGCCCAGGGCCAGTAAAATTGCACATCAGGCCAGCAAAAATGTATAAAAGTCATATTTTTGTGGCCCGATCAGGCAAGCAGATTTTCAATCCAACATGGACAAAATTAGAAAAATTCTTACATGTCATGCTTCATCTATAATCACAGGTTCGATCAGGAAAGAGTGATATTTTGAATAGTAAAAAGTTTACTCATGAAATAGAATTTGCGGGCCAGTAAATTTGTCTTTCGGGCCATTAGAAAGGGAAAGAAATGATTCCACAGGTAAGTGTGGAGCCCTGCCTTTTAAAGAATTTGTTAATAGCCCACCAGATTATCGTAGGCAAGGGGTAACGCCTCCAAAGCCCTGGCTAGCTCTTCCATCGCTGACCAACATTCTATGTGTATTATGGTGAAAATTTGCAACATTTGCAGTGTAAGATTGAATTCCTTTCAGTTTCTGTTATTAAAGAGTTTTCTTTTTTCACTCTTCTTTTTAAATCTCTTGGGTATAAAAATGTATGATTCTTCATAATTTTTCTTGCAATAGACTTACAAAAAACATGTTAGCTATTATGACTAGAAACTGATGCCATTAGAGAAAATACATTTTTTAAGTGTTCAAAAGGAAGAAGGCAATAATATTATTAAATCTTTGACAGAATAATGTCTCTGATTTTTCTAAATAGGCACATTTTAAATAAGAAAATTAAATCCACATGAAATTAATACTCAAAATTTTAAACTGGAAACCTGTTGAATAACATTTTTAATTCGCAACAATCGTCATATCGTTATCAATATCCTCAAAAGCTACATTTATAACATATTTTATCCCAAGCCATTATCAAGCAACTAAAGACTAGAGCAACCCTCCACACTAACTTTTTTTTAATGAATTTTCATTTGCCCAAAAATGTGAAAAAAGGGAGACAAATTTCTCTTGTTTCTAGATGGGATTTACATGTGAGGAATCAGGTTTTCTCTCGTACTTTAAAGGGACTTAGTAACATTGTCCAAATCCTCAAAATAAAATTTTAATTCTAGCGTTTCCATCATACCTTGTTGTATTCGTATTAACAATAAAATCATGGTTTTGGTTTTTCAAATTTCCCTTTCGTTACAAAGATATGTACGATTGAAGTATTCAGATAAGTTTTTCTTACCGTGTACAAAGTGAGTGCAGTGAGTCAGTGAATATCACTTTGCATTTTCGCTCATTACTTGGCCATGCAATGTCCATTTGACTTGAAATTTTCACACAATACCCTGTGGACATATGAGATAACAACAATATACATTGCATCAACCCTTCATCACTTTTTTCACATGTCAACAAAGTTACTAGATCCCTTTAACAGATTTTAGTTGCCTGATCGGGCAACCAAACTAGACCATTTATGAAACATCAATTTGTACTTGCCCTGAGGAACAGGGAAAGTGCAAGTGTCAATTAAGCCCTGACTAAAGATTTAATTGCAATTACATGTAGCTTGAATCCATAACAAATATAGCTTGATCAGTTTTGCCTATAAAAAGTTCAAATCTATTATGGACAGCATTTAATCTGGAGGCATCTAATATAAAACAAGGACATCAAGTATGCTTGACAGGAATGCTCCCCATGAGTTGAAATGGTGCAAACCTTGTGTGCAGGCTAGCATCGTATCCTATGACCGGGTGATAACAGGGCGGAGTGCGTTATTATAATAGAGTTGATGACGTTTCCTATAAGGCGCTATATACATTGAACCTAATTATTATCATCACAGCATGTACCATACGGCACGTAAACTGCAATCAGCCGATCTTCTTGGAAATCACATTTATTACAAGAAGCGTCTTGCGATACCATCACGATCATGCGTGATGTTTTAATACAAAAATAGCCCGTGGTAAATTACATACACACGTCGGTCCCTGGGCTTGGTATACATGTAGGTGTGTAGGACAAACAGAGGGCATATAATTGAAGAGGGGAATTCCAAAAGGCACTAAATCCACTTTCAATAAAAATATGAATTCAACGATAAAAGTGCAAAATAATATAAGCTTTGTTGCGAAGTAATAAATTCAATAAGCAATCGAAAACCAAAACATGGAGCCTTTCATAGATATAAATAAACACCCATTAGGCATGTAACATACAAAGTGGCCGGGACAGATCTATAAACGTATTTCACCGAAAATTAACAAAGTGGATTTAGCACCTTTTAGAATTAAGCTCTACATCTACATAATACATTAAAGGGGACCACCAGGCAAAGGACAACATATTATTATATGTTTTGGTACCGTTTTGTGATATCAAATAGATACCCAACATTTTTGCAAAGGGTTGTGTAATTCATAAACAAAGCAATTAATTTCCACCACTTACGGAACCACTGCTATTTCCTGGTTCCATACGGGCCAAGCATTTGCGAGTGCGCCAATGCTTTCACGCGTACGTAAATAGATTCCCGGATGATTCATTCGCTCTGCACGCATATAGTCTACGCAATTCAGACCGCATGAACGCATGGTTGAGAATGGCGATGCGTTTTCCAATTTTTTTTTTCTTTTTTCTGAAAACATATTTTTGTGAACTTGTTGAAGGAATGGAATACTAAAAAAAGATGGTACCTTTCTATAATAAGAATATTATTTTTGGGTGGTGGTACCCTTTAACTCTCATCATTCCAGACATGCATTGCATCTCTATAGAAATTGTTAGGGTTATTATGCATATTACTGGTAAGAGTGAGGAATGATTCATGACTAGTCTAGCCCTGCAAACTCGTCCTATTATCCTATATATGCACACCTACTGTACATGTGGATACTTGGGCCTAAATTCTTTTAAAGGGGACCACCAGGCAAAGAACAACAGTACAACACATGTATAGTTTTATGATTTGGTATCGTTTTGTGAGTCAATATCAAATAGATACCCAACATTTTGCAAAGGGGTGTGTAATTCATAAAAAAGCAATTAATTACCACCACTTACGGAACCACTATTATTTCCTGGTTCCGTATGGGCCAAACTTTTGCGAGTGTGCCAATGCTATTTACGCGTACGTTTGGAGACAATAGAATCCTGGACGATTCGTTCGCTCTGGACAAATTAGTCTTCGCAATTCAGACCAATGAATGCATGCTTTAGAATGGTGATGCGTTTTCCAATTTTTTTTCTTTTTCTTTCTGGAAACATATTTTTGTGAACTTGTTGATGGAATGGACTACTAAAGGTGTTACCTTTCATTTATAAGAATATTATTTTTGGGTGATGGTACCCTTTAACCCGGACACTTGTACTAAGTCTGCAGTTTTATCACTGCATCAGCCTTAGCTCTAACCAGGGCTCAACTAGCACTAGCCCGGAGCAAGTAAAACTTGATGTTCAGACAGCTAGGTCGGCATGAGTGTTTCTGCTTCAATACAACATTTTACTGCATCTTGTGCAAATATATCCAGTTATCATGAAATTGGAAAAAATCATTGTCAATCACAATACATGATAAAATATGATTCAAAATATTGAAGTGGAAAAGGGATTTTACGTGGGAAAAAAGGGAATGTTTGGTGTGAATAGATAGACATATGCAGAAATGAATCAAAATACTATGCAAAGGATTTGGGCAGTTAATTAGACCAAATTAA
The DNA here is from genome assembly GCA_037951105.1 of Echinarachnius parma. Taxonomy (NCBI): domain Eukaryota; kingdom Metazoa; phylum Echinodermata; class Echinoidea; order Clypeasteroida; family Echinarachniidae; genus Echinarachnius; species Echinarachnius parma. The sequence continues at coordinate 133,724 of JBAMJV010001443.1, forward strand.
CAGCAAATTTTAAAACCTTATCTTTTTATAACACAAACAAGTATACATGTATGTATTACTTGTGAGAAACTTTGAATAGCAATTACAAAATTATATTCATAGTGCTATATAAAAATGTGTATGAAATTCTAACTAGAAATGTATGTAATGCCACACTTCTCTCGCCTTATTTCATTTCATTGTCTTTCACCATACCCTAGAATTATCACATTTTCATATTTATAAACAGATGGCAAGAAATCCATAGCAAAGCAGTGTCTATCCATACAGTACAATACCACACTTACCAACCCAAACTACGTAGGAATCTAATAAATATCAACAGATTGAATAGCGGAATGTTATTTTTTTCTCTACGAGCACGGCTGCTACAAGACCGAATTCCACGACCACCTGTTGTCATACTCAATGACATCACACACAAAAAGGAAAACACTGATTCTAGTTTTGTTTTGATCTCGAATCACCGTTAACCAGCTCCCCACCAGATGACTGCAATTCACATACAGATAATAAAGGTTACACCATGTTACTGTAAGGAATGGGCTAATCTACGTAGGCCTACGATTTTTAATCTTGTCCAAAAATAGCGACCCGATCGAGACGGACTGAGAGCACAATGACGCATTTCAATGCTACCCTCTTCATGGAATATGAAAAATCACTTGCGGCAGTAGACCGGCTACATGAACCATATAAGATCAAAATGAGAAATAAATGAATGACCTCCGATACACCGAATCAACGTGCACCCGCCCCCCTCCCCTATATCTGCATGCATGCATACATAGTCATAATCAAAACCGAGGGGAAAATTGAATGACCGCTGATACACTGTCCACAACTAATAATCACCCCAACCCCATCTACCCTCCCACATACAAAAAATAAACATCATAAACAAACAGACAGACAAACAAACAAACAAAAAGACAGGCGGACATATTAAATACCTGATGTCATGTTCCATTCATACTTTGGTATTCGATATGGTCGGCCTGCATGTGGGAGAACACAGAAGAAAACAATAAATTAATACAATAAATACAAAACAAATTTGATTTTTTTGTTTGTCCTTTCTGACCATCTGGACATACATATGTACAGTAAATGTACATGTATGTATATAAAAGAAGAAAATTCTGTATCTTACATAACAAATTTAAGTGATAATTCTACTCTTATCTGTATTCAACATTGTTGAATTACCACCACCTGTCCATTAACTGGTGGATGGTAGTACCAAGAGACAAGATGGCCCAAATTCTCATCATTGGCATGTCTTTAGACCGGGACTAAATAAACATAAATTATGTTAGTAGGCTAGTATGTTCCCAGGGAGTTGAGATGGTGCATATAAGTGTTTGGGACTGAACTGTTAATTATGATCAGGGATAATAATAATGAAAGCTGTTCTTCATTAGGCGCTATCTACATTTATAAGGTGCTATTAAAACACATCTAATTTATCATTATTATTATTCTAACCAGGAAGTATGTGTTTTCACTTTATAGTACCTACAAAGGGAACCCCATACCTCCTCCCAACCCAATAAAATGGCACAAAATAAATGAAAACTAAAAATGAAACAAAGGAAATACACAAAGCATGTCCAACCCCTCAAGCTCAACACTAGCACTTGCCCTGTTGCCCAGGGCAAGTCAAATTCCATAAATGCTTGAGTTTGGTTGCCCGATTGGACAACTACTATAATTTCTATTAACTATGAGAGAAAAAAATGTAATTCCTTGTGTGTAAATCTCATCTACAAACAAGAGAGAAATTTGACAAGCAGATCGAGCCACCTAGGATAATTAATTGTTCTTTTTTCACATTGTTATTAATGGGCAAGTAATCTGTTTGGGCAAGTGAAATTTTAAAAGTGCTTTTAGATGTCTCTTTTATGGTGATTGCAATCACGATTGGAGTTATTTTTCACTCCAATCTTGGTCCGGAGGTGTTTTCTAATTATGATTCACTGAAATCACAGAGCGAATCCGTAGTGTAAACGGCTTGACCTCCAAAACATGATTTGGGAGGCGGAGCTTACGTGACCTTACATGCACTTCCGCCGATAAACCGGGCGCTCTTCGTGATTGTAATCACAGCTTGCGAGAAGTCTTTTTCGTCGTGTAAAAGCAAGGCAACAGAATCACCGTGATTGTAAACACAATTCCAATCATGATTGCAATCACTTGTGTAAAAGGGCTCTAAGATTCATGATTTCACTTGCCCAAACGGACAAGTAGAAATAAAAAGTTAGTGTGGAGGCTTGCCCAAACCTAGATGAGCTGGCTAAAGCTACACCAGACAGATCTAGACAAGCTACATATCAGATTTCTGATCCTCAACTGAAGTATGTTTGTGTGCTCAGACAATATCATGCCGAAAACAAATTATAATGTCGAGGATATTTCATTGATAATCATATGAACATGATGCATGGCATGCATGCCTACGCAATTATTCTGGAATAAGAAATGTCAATGACTCGATGCTCATATTTCTCTCTACATATTATGTTCTACTATTATTATTATGATTCCTTATTATGTACATACTGTACCATCCCCCAGTTTTACCAAAGCATTATATATCCAGAGCTTTTTTCTTTTTGAGCTGGCCAATATTCGTGTAACTTATCTTCCAAGTATGTTTACTTCGATTCCGGGAGATGGGAATCTTAGCATCTGCAGGCTATTGTAATTAGGCCTCTTTCCAAATAAGTTTAAAGGAATCTAGTAACATTGTCAAAATTCACAAAATTTACTAGCAGTCCTCACATACAATGTACGTACGTCATTGTATTAATTACCAATAGAAGCATGGAACATGTTTCGTTTTTTTTTAATTTCCCTTTCATTACAAAGATATTTTATACGATTGAAGTGTTTAGATTTGTATAGACTGGAAAGTTATAACTATGTACAAAGTCAGTGCAATGAGTTAGTGCATATCACTCTGCATTTTTCGCTCATTACTTGGACATATTCCATTTAACATGAAATATTCACACATTACTCAGTGGACATATCAGATCACGATACACATTTTATCAACCATTCGTCAATTTTTGCACAAAGTATGTCATTAAATGCAGTAAACCCTGCTTTTAGTAGCCAACCTGCCTAAAGTGACCACTTAATGTGTTCCTCTCCAGAGAAAAACACTGTAAATTATTAAACCTGTCTATAGAGGTCACTTTGTTTCCTTTATTTGGTCGCTATACACAGGTTTGACTGTACTGAATTTCTAATAAGGTGCCTTTCAGAATACCATGTACCATCTTATATTTTAGATTTGTTTTATTAGTTAGCTTATTAAGAAGCTAGAATAAAAGCAACCAATTTGGCAAATATCCCAATAAGATAATTAGTTAATTCTTCAAACAAATATCAGTTTCATTGTGCCGTCCAAAATAATTACTAACGGTAAACCACATTGTTTTCCGTTTTTCATCTTATCTTTTCTAGCAACCAGGTTATAAGAAGTGAGCATCTGCCAGATGCATCCGACTTTAAGTAAACAATCTAATAAAATAAAGAGAGAGAGAGAGAGAGAGAGACAGAGGATGAAAAAAGGAGATAATTCATTTGAGAAACAAAGGTTGATGGACAAAACAAAATGCAACTTGAGTCTTTTCCCCATAATTGTAATCTTTGTTTTTAAAATGCAATACAACAGGTGATTAAAAAACAATTATGGTATAAATTTCCACTTCAGCTACTAGAATTAAAACAAGAATAAAGCAAGCCTTAATACAATAATTACTACATGTCGTCGTTTAATTCTTTCTTAGAAATACTAGAGAACATGCTGGCGGTTTTATACTAGGCATGGTTATCTGAGAAATGTCTATATCTGGAACTGTATCAAACTTCCTTCAAAAACAATTCTAAGAAACAGTCCACAGTATTAGCAATCACATCACACATGAATAATGAAAGTAATGTTCACTATGATTCAATTAGTAATGAAGGTACTGGCTATGTGTATTAACAACATTGGAAAGCTGGGCAAACCATATAGTTTATTAAAGGGATCCAACACCAAAACATTATTTTCTAAAGAATGAAAGAGAATAGTCTTAGTAGTCCATTAGACCCATAAGTTCAGAAAATCCAGTTTCCGGGAGGGTGTTGCATAAAGAGTGCGATTAATCGCGAGTCAGAAAACATGCGCACTTGAGTCAATCAGAATTGCGCATTTAGGCACATTTTCTGATTTGCGATTAAATGCAACTTTGCGCTTAATCGCAGAAACATTATTTAAATCAAAAACTAATCATCATACTAAAGTATGTGTTCATGGGTCTGCAGAAGAATACTAGTCTACTGTCTAGGATGTACATGTTCTATTGTCTCCTAATGTACGTGTGTCACTTACGGAACCCAAAGCTCTGTTCTGTTCTGTATGTTAGGGTGATTAATTGTATTGTTCATGTATTACACAACCCTTTACAAAGTGTTGGACATCAAATTATGGTACTTGAACATATAAGCCTGTGTTGTTATTTGCGTGGTGGATCGTCCCCTTTAAAGGGATCTAGTAACTTTGTTGAGATGTGCAAAAACTGATGAATGGTTGATGCAATGTATACTGTTGTTATCTCATATGTCCTCAGGGTATTGTGTGAAAATTTCAGGTCAAATGGACAATGTATGGCCAAGTAATGAGCGAAAATGCAAAGTGATATTGGGTGATATTCACCAACTCACTGCATTCACTTTGTACAGGGATGAAAATCTCGCCCGGAGATTTTCTTATCTAAATACTTCAATCATACATATCTTTGTAATGAAAGGGAAATTTGAAAAACCGAAAGCTGTCCCATGATTTTATTGTTAATACGAATACAACAAGGTATAAAGGAACCGCTAGAATTACAATTTTATTTTGAGGATTTGGACAATGTTACTAAGTCCCTTTAAACTATCTGTGCTTGCAGAATAGTCTGACAATTTGTAGCAAATCTATTGTTCGAGGGGGCTAAGACAAAAAAAATGAAGAAAAACAAGAAAAGCTAGTGAGATTCTATGAATATGGGACCCGTGTTTCCGTCTGTACACCTGTAGAATCCCAAGGTAGTCTGGAATGTCAAGGTAGCTTCCTGAACATGGCCCATGGGAAAGCTCGCAACATTGTTCTTTTGTTCTTCTTTTCTTTTTCCTTTGAAACATTTTTTCAAAAAAGCATAAAATACAAAACAGTATGTATTGTTCATATCATGTATTATGCATCATAGAATTATACAATTAATTTGTCGGGGGACAGGTTTCTCGCTATAAATCCCCCCTGAATTTACAGCTTTCCTGTGTTCCGACTGGAAGTTAACAGTGACAAAACACAGTTAGAAAAGGGTGTTTTTCTGCCACCTTGCTGGGGTCTGTATTTTCGTAAATCATATAATTTCACAAATATCTCAGGGTTGGAGGGAGGGGGGGGGGGGCTCCTACCCCTTATCACACACACGCACACACACACACACACACACACACACACATACACACGTACATACACACATACTTACAATCACACACACACAAAATAAAAATTCATATACGTTACAATTTAAAACATACAAAAAATACATTCTATTTGATTTGTCTGTTGCCCATTTGTTCTAAATACTGAATTCATCTTTTCAAAAAAATTAAAGCAAACAGGTCTTCAGAAGAAAAAAATATGCCTATTGCAGATAAAGCAAGAGTTGGTCATTTTTTAATTTCTCTATCCATTATACAAATATAGTGATTCATTCTCATTACTCACCGGGGAAAGCCCTATATTTTGAGATACACCCATCATAACCATTGTTAGCTTAGAAACCGCAGACAGGTAATTTAGAGCAAATAATCTAGTCAATAATATCTAGGGCTTTGACTGTAAACTGAAACCATACTGTACAAAAGCACACACAATACATTTCTAGCCAAGCCCAGCTTTACAAAGCAGTGTTAATGGCTTTACAAAGCAGTGTTAATGTTAGTCTGCAGATTAACGTGTCAATTCTAACAATGGAAATACAATGCATCCCCCCAGGATAAACGTATGATGAAAGAAAAAGTTATCATTTAGAAATCAACTCTAACAGAGATTATGAATATGACACACTAAACAAAATATCATACAAATCCAGTACATATTCTAGCAAATAATACAGAAGAATGATTAAACAAAATAGACTATTATATATTATGATGTATGTATACACAAACTAAATAATACAAATCTAGTGAATATACTAGCAAATAATAGAGGAATGAATAAAACAAATCGACTCAAATAGAGATTATGATACACAAAATAAATGGCAGTAAAAAATCTATCCCATTCTGCTAAGGGCATTGTGACTAATCAGCGTAATTACTATTTTCTCTGTTCAATAGAAGAATGAGATGAAAATTAATTCAAAATAATTATAATCAGAATTTGGGTCATAAAGGGTATTCCTCTAGGTAATGACATCCTTTATTTGAGCTATCGTAGACATACAGTCATATATCAAAGGCGTTGTCTACAATGACTTTCATTGTTAGCATTGTATGAGAAAATAACCGCAATTCACAGGTTTTTCGTGAATCACTCGTTTATACCATATTATAAAGCATTGTGTAATGGTGACTAAATTCTTCGCATGAACGCATTTTGGTGTCTCCCATTTCCATGTGTATGTTCACAGGGGTTCATCTAGGTGTGTTAATGCGCGATTAGATTATCTATAGGTATGACATCATTCACACCAATGCTACTTCTGAAATACATGTTAGATTGCGTTTTCCAGCATTTAAAACATCTTTTTGGCTGTATGTCAAATAATGATATGCATACATGCGAGTTGTATTTACATAGGTTCACATTGCTAATGATATGATTACAGCAGTACTAATTAAATATGCAATTTTCTAACCAGTGGTTATAAATTTTGCTTATAATTAAAATTAGTTAGTAAATTTAGAAAATTGCATTATATTTAGTGAGTATTGGTGCTCATGAATATGAATATTTATGAGCACCAGTGTTACTGCTAAATAAATGTGCAATGTGTGTACTATGTGAGAAATGATTGATGAATGCTACATTCAACATTAAGCTTTTGTCATGCCCTAGCCCAGTGGTATAAGCATTCCAACAGCACTTCAGGGTAAAAAAATAAAAAATACAATTTTTTTTTTGCTGTGAAAGTTGGGGGTGCGTTTTATACACAGAGTTTTACGGTACTTCAATTTTGTTTTTGATAAATGTTCTTAATTTATATTTCCCACAAAAGTTATTAATAATAATAATAATAATAATATCCTTGATTTATATAGCACCTATCACGATTGATAATCATCTCTAAGCGCTTTACAATCATATTATTACCCAGGTTATTGTAATATTTTTCTATGATATTATAGAGAGGAATACAATATAGGGGCACTGATTTTCCGCGATCGCGGAAAATCGCGGAATTGACCATTTGGAGAAAAAAAAAAAAAAAAAAAAAAAAAAAAAAAATCGTTTTTTTTGTTTTTTGTTTGTTTTTTGTTTTTTTTTCCTCTTTCTTTTTCGGACCCCGTTCCAAAGAAAACGAAACCGGGACCCGATGGTGACGGTGGGGAACCGGTGTGATCGACCAAACCAACTCAGCATTAATCATTATTAAATGAATTTTAAAGATATTTACTCTCTGGCCTGTGGTAAGTCCTTTCTGATATCAGGCAGGACACATTCCCCCCAAATTTTGATGATTTGTGGGTGAAAATCATGATTTTACCCTACTCATTAAATTTTGTATGGAGTTCTATGTAAACGGAATTTGCAGTTTTTCACATGTACAAAGTCTATGGCAAAATGGAATTTCTGTTTTTCAGGCAGGTAAAAACGGAATTCCTGATTTTCTGAAACGGAAAAGGCCTTTTTTTTAAACGGAAAATCAGTGCCTCTAACAATATACTGTATTAGAGTCTCAGATTATTCTGTTTTAAGTACTTCACATTCCCTAAAACATGTACAACTAATATGCAATACTATAACACTACAATTTCACTACTCGATAACAAAATATGCCAAGAATAGATTATCTTTAAAATTTTCAATATTTATACACCCAATAGAACTAGGTAATCAGACTTTGAAAGGTAGGTGTAATTTATTAGTATACTACATGATACCTTTTTTTCATGGCCACAAATTAAATGTGTGGTCTATTAAAGCTATCATGGGATTTCAGTACGGGAGCTGACGAACTGTAATTGAGCTTTTTATTAAAAGCATGATTGTACAACATGACCAAGTACACTGCTCTCTCATTATGATGTTTGGGTGGAGCACTTCTTCCCTCATTTTCCTAGTATTTCATAGTTCATGTACAAAACAATTAAATACAAAACCCCTTTTTCTCCTAGTATTTCACAGCATTTTTACTCTACCCTGATATGACTCATACAATTATTCTAGGGTGTGTACACAATCACTCATTGCCAATGAACGAGTAAAAAAACACACACAGACACACATACAGTCATAACATACATTGATCAGTCACACACAAAAAATCCACAAACACACAAAATACACATACAAACACAAAAGTACACACACAAACTGTATGAATAGACACATACACAAAAGGTACTAACAGAAAAACTTATATTAGTGCACACACAGACATACATGCACAAAGACAAACACACTAACTCAAGTAGACACACAAACATGTATATTCCATGCATATTCAAATTTAAAATACACACATTTGTACGTAAACATGCACACAGAAACAATAAAAAATGCATGCACATATACACTAACACACACACACACACACAAACATGTACGCAGAAAACCTTTCTTCGCTCTATTGCCCACAATCATCACGCAGACCTAGAGATGGTAGCAAACTCTTTTATCAATATTTAGGAGTGAGATATACATGCAGCAACACAACTAAACAGGTGTGAAAAGGCCATTATTTTTTATGACCGTGATCGCAGATTATTAGTGTGGTGTCACTTCACCCTATATAGAGACGTCTTTTATTCATTCCGACAGAAAAGATGCGAAGAGGAAGAAAAAAAAGAGGGGAAAAAATCAAGAAAGAGAAGATGATAGTGGAAATTTAGTGAAAGATACATGTATGAGAGCGGAGAATTACTCCAGTTAGTTTGCTGGTAACTCAGTGACGAGGGTAATGGGTTCGCTGGTCTTCAATAAGTAATGGCGCCCGGGGCACACGAGTGGAAGTGTGAGAAATGATACCATATCGCCTGTACCATCTTGTCGCACTCCAAGCAAAGAGGGCTCTCTCTATTATATCTCTCTCGCTTCATTCCGGTAGATTTTAATATCATCTCTCCGTTCATTCTGGTAGATTTTTAGTATCTCTTCGCTCACTTGGAGGTCTATATGTACACGAACCTCATGAATACTGCATCGTGTTTGAACACAAGGTTTAGTAGCGGAAAATGACTGTCTCAACCGCTCGATACGAAAGTAGCACATACTCACGTTCAGTCATACACTAGACTTATCTTTTAAAGAACTGAAAAATTGTCTAAGCTTAAAGTGCGCAACGTTTTGTGGGGTATTCGGTTTCAAAGTCATCGCCGATGAAACTGAAGACGTCATCAAATATTGGTCAATCTAAAACAAGCTTTGTGCCCTGTGGCAATTACATATTATGCATAAAGGTTAACATCATCCAGGAATGGGAGTTATGACAGGTTTCAAAATAACAGGCATCATTTTAATAAAATCTGTAAAATAAAAACAATAACAATTGGATGTATTATCAAATAATGATTTGATGGATCGCAGTACATTGCAAAACAAAAATGTGCTGGATTTGAATTAAGTTGTGCTATTTGAAATTAATAAGAACTTGTCTGTCAGAAAAGCACACACCTCCCCCCGCCCCCCCCCCCCCCTCCCCCATTCCCAGTACAATGTCAACAAATGAGAAGAAATAAAGATAAACCACAAACTTAGCACATTATTTTCAACATATATAATATATGCAAATAAAACAAATAAAAGTATTAGTACTGTTAATTTTTAAAAGAAAGCAGTTGTTCATAAATGCTCTATGTACCTGATCATGAACAAAATAAATTATTCCGGCATTAATTAACTTGTTCAATTTTTAATCATTTTGCGCCTCCCGTATGACTAGCACCATCCTGTCAAAAACCATTACATTGTTTCCTCCCAATTTCAAATCAAGACATCATCAAATGCACTGGACCCTGAATTATATTCAATTTCCCTTTCTGGTCGCCATCTTTATTATCATCATCTCCTTTTTTGTTGTTATTAATATCTCCCTTTCCCTTCCCAATTTTCCCCCCTTCCTCTCCGTTCCGTTACGCTCCGTGGACGTGTCAAAAGCATGTTGTGCATCCTGACAAAATTAACTAGGTGCATCAAGACCTCCAAAAGCATGGGCACTGTGAGCCTAGCTGGGTCGCTCGCCGACGACAAACAAATTGGACGGGAGAGATAACGACGTTTCTGGATCACGCACAACGGTTGGGGTTGTTGGCGACCGTGCCAGTGACAGAGCGGGCCCGGCCAAGCACGTCGAAATGAACTTTGATGCATGGCGGCGTGCGGCGTTGCAGAGCACCAATGCCAATCTGATGATGATGATGACCAATTAGGGTTAAAGGACCTTACCCCATCTGTTTGGGTTAGGGTTAGGGTTGGGAAGTTGAACTGGATGAATTATATACAGTATGTAGATGTTGAATTACTATATATCATTCAGTTTGTAAGCTTTTAAAGATACATGAGAATATTCATGTTGTGGCACACCAATGCCAATCTGATGATGATGATGATGACCAATTAGGGTTAAAGGACCTTACCCCATCTGTTTGGGGAAGATGCGTATTGCACTTGTCACGAGGGTATAGGGAAGTTGAACAAGGAAATGAACTCTAAATATTGATGTTGAACTATGACAGTGAACAAATTATAATACATGTGAGGCTCAAGGCGATTAAGCCCCCCCAAAAAGCCTAAAAAGAGCCCTAGAAAATTTGCATTGAGTTCAGTGCAAAATGAATTTCAGAGTGATATTTTCATACTGACATTTGTGAAAAGTAGTCCCATACAAAATAATTTTCACCTGAACTATTATGATACTCAAAATTAAGTTTAAATACTTTGATACACATGTACATTTTCAACTTAATTCATCCTGAAATAAAGTTGTTTTTTATGTTCAAAATCTGTGTATTTCTTGTTTAATGTTAGGGGCACTGTAAACTAAGCAGTTTCAACTGCAACTTTACTATCTACATAAGATTAGTGACAAAGTAAATTCTATAGCTAAAATCATATTTGTATATCAACCAATATTTCTATAACATCCTATTGTTTACTTTAAAGTTTCATTGAAAAGCATTAATTAATTCTTGTTTTGTTTTGTTTTTAATGTGCTTCCAAGTTTTGATTCTTAAATTATTTTTAATTCACAAGCATGGCTTAGCGAGTATTTTTTCGTATATCTCCCTTCAAAATTGCAACCTGTATGCATCCTGGAGTACAAAAAGAAAATCACCATCTTGAAATACCATGCCCCTTTAATAATTTACCAACACAAACTCAATTGAATGATTGAGGAAGCCTGGTTTCACAACATACTATGCCAGTTATAACTACCTCTACCAGTACCAAGCCCTCACATACATGTACATGTCCATGAAACTACCTGTGTGTTGTATACACGGGGTCTTGCCACAATTTTTGTAACATCTGCCTGCAAAAATGAGCAATTAATTTGACACAGAGGAGGCGCAGGAGATAGATGGTAATGCCACTGATCATGGTGACACGAAAGGACCCCGCTGCTACGGTTCACTTTAATACAGGGTTCAGGAGCATCTAGAAAAGTGCAAAGTTCTCCTAACGCCTTCAATTTTTAACCTGTACGAAACGGGCTCTCCCTTGACTTTATAAATTACACATCCAAAAATTCTCACCATATACTTGTGTGTTGTAGATCCTCATTAGTTAGTGGCCAATACAGAGTGTCTAGCTTATTTCTATTGGCCAAATGAAATTTCAGGTGGCCATTGGCACCCGGGCCACTGCTAAGGGCGAGCCCTGCTGGTCCCCAAAATACTTGGGCTGAGATCTATAATGCAGAATGCATGTTATACTAAAATCAAATCGTCTTGAAAGGTTAGCATAAAATGGGATTATTTTCTCGATCTAGGTTGCAACCAATAATATTATTCATGTTCTACCCTTTACCCCCCCCCCCCCTCCCCTCCACTCAATGTTAGCCCAAAGAATGCAAAGTTCTGCTCGTGGGCAACAAAGACAAATAATATAATTCATGTTCTACCCCCCCCCCCCCCCCCCCCCTTACCCCCTACACTCAACAATGTTAGCCCAAGGAATGCAAAGTTCAGCTTATGAGAGACAAAGACTAATAATATTATTCATGTTCTATCCCCCCCCCCCCCCTTACCCCCTACACTCAACAATGTTAGCCCAAGGAATGCAAAGTTCAGCTTATGAGAGACAAAGACTAATAATATTATTCATGTTCTATCCCCCCCCCCCCCTTACCCCCTACACTCAACAATGTTAGCCCAAGGAATGCAAAGTTCAGCTTATGAGAGACAAAGACTAATAATATTATTCATGTTCTATCCCCCCCCCCCCCCTTACCCCCTACACTCAACAATGTTAGCCCAAGGAATGCAAAGTTCAGCTTATGAGAGACAAAGACTAATAATATTATTCATGTTCTATCCCCCCCCCCCCCTTACCCCCTACACTCAACAATGTTAGCCCAAGGAATGCAAAGTTGTGCTCATGAATGACAAAGAGTTATAATATTATTCATGTTCTACCCCACCCCCCCCCCCCCTCCACTCAATAATGTTAGCCCAAGGAATGCAATGTTCTTCTCATGAGCGACAAAGACTAATACTATCATTCCTGTTCTACCCCCCCCCCCCCCCCCCTCCCTCTCCACTAATGTTAGCTCAAGGAATGCAAAGTTCTGCTCATGAGCGACAAAGACTAATAATATTATTGGCAAACACTTCACAGTCTTCCATCCAGAACAAAGCTAGGGCACGTGGCTGCATGCAACCACAAAGTGGATTAGCATACAAAGGCTTCACACCAAATACCGTATTGATTACTTCATGTACACACACACACTTTGCATTAACAAAGCTCATTATTATTCCAGTTTATTTTAAATAGCAAATTTGGCACGAAACCTGCTTTGTTATGTACAGACTAATTCATTAACATATTGCTTCCATTCTATAATTTTTGTCTTTGGAACCGGTACAATTTTTAAAATGCATACATTTCAATAAAGATTCTATGCAATTTAACACCATACTGACTTTTATCTGTACTGTAAATATACTCTTCAATATTAGCAATGCTTACTCTACCAATTAATATTCTTGGGCCAACATGGGGTTTCCTATAAACTATACTACAACAATGCGGTGAAGCCTGTGATCCAAATGGAGCAATTCAATAACCAAATAGGAACAATGCATCGCTAGGTAACAAAAAGAAAACATACATGTGCTGCTATGTTAACTGATCTGTATCAAATTAAATTTTCGTTGACTCATATTAAATGGAAACAAAAAAACAAGCAGAACAGTTTGTCCTTTTGCACATTTTTGTTGTTGACATTGTTTGAGATGTAAATGAATCAATGAGAAAAAAATCTGCCAACAAAAATTTCAAAAAAGCGCTACTTCAAGTGGATGGATGGAATAGACTGGTACCCAAAACCTTATCCAGTTTATCAAATTATAGACATTATTTTTATAAAGTTTGTTCTTTGTAACAAACACACATCGACCCTTTTTATTCATGGAAACAAATCTTCCAAAGCAAATCCTCCAACAAAGACTTAAAGGGGACCACCAGGCAAAGAACAACACATTATTATATGTTTTGGTACCGTTTTGTGATATCAAATAGATACCCAACATTTTGCAAAGGGTTGTGTAATTCATAAACAAAGCAATTAATTTCCACCACTTACGGAACCACTGCTATTTCCTGGTTCCATACGGGCCAACCATTTGCGAGTGCGCCAATGCTATTCACGCGTACGTTTATAGACAATAGATTCCCGGGCGATTAGTTCGCTCTGCACACACATCGCAATTCACCGCACGCATCGCAGTCTTCGCAACTCAGACCGCATGAACGCATGCTTTAGAATGGTGATGCGTTTCCATTTTTTTTTCTTTTTCTGGAAACATATTTTTGTGAACTTGTTAATGGAATGGAATACTAAAGATGTTACCTTTCTTTAATAAGAATATTATTTTTGGGTGGTGGTACCCTTTAAATGTAGAGCTCTTACAAATGTATTAATATGGGTACCCAAAACCCCATCTTATCTAGTTTATACAATTCTAGACACTATTTTCACAAAGTGTTTTTTCTGTTCTTTTATTTTTGAATCAAACCTTTTTGTGACCGAAACAAATATTCAAAGGCAAATCCTCCAACAAAGATGGCATGGGTATATTAAAAACCTCATCGAGTTTAGAGTTTTCCAAACTCTATTTTCAGAAAGTTTTTGTTAAGTTTTTGGTTTACTGAAAACAACCTTCTTTTTTTTTGTCCAAAACAAAGAAGGCACACTTGGTCCAACACAAAGATCTGATGCTCTTTATTGATTATTGCAAACCTTGCTTCTGTTTTATTATACAAATAGTGCATGGTTTGGAGTTGAATATACCAGAATAGACAACGATACATTTTTAATTTCTCGAGAGCGATTATATTGCATCGAGGCCGCAGGCCGAGTGCAATATAATCGCACGAGAGAAATTAAAAATGTAGAGGTGTCTCTTGTGGAATATTTAACGACAAGAAGCATGTACTATTTGTTATATAATATGATTATTTTGAGGAACTAATATGGTTATCATGTTGATAAACCCAAATTGACCTTGCTCAAATTGTGAGTGTTCTCTCCAGCCATTAGCGTCTTTTCGCTGTGCGACGGGAGTGCGGCTACGGGGGATTTAAATTAGCTTTGATCGTCCCCGTACTGTGGCTACCGTCGCGATCTATTTGCAGTTTCGCAATTCTGAATACGCGGGAGTTTCACTCGTTCCATTTATCATGCATGTTGTACTATAAGCATACGGTATAGACAGTACAAATCACAACATACTGTACTGTGCATGCAGCGCGTGTGTACGAATCAGTGCATGAAACACGTGAGGCAGCGAGCCTCGCCGTCCAAGCGCTCTGATTGGCTGATCACGTACCCGCGTAGCGGCTCTACGCCCGACGTTAATTCGGCGAACTACCGTCCTAGGTTTGGCCGCTACGGGGAAATTTTCGTTCTGAGTGCGACCCCCCGCTAAGATTAGCGTTGTAGCCATAGTCCCGTCGCCGAGCGAAAAGACGCTATTGTCGGCCCTGCGTACTGTGTTAAGTGCCAGCGCGTATTAGAAATAATTGCGCGCTCTGCGCATTTTCCCCATTCAAGAACAAGCGCACAAGAGCACATTACGCACTCCAAGGCAATCCCCTGCGCAGCTCGTTTGGCTCTCTATGGTCAGTTTGTACATACTGAAAAGTTATAATACATATGTATTATAACTTTACCATTGATTATACCGGATTAAGCATCGGTAATCAACCAATGGGAATGCTCAATTTACCTTCATTATGACGTCATCATATTATATAAGCATATATCAGACAGATGTTTGAGAGGAGAGGAGGGGGGTGGGGGGGGGGGCATCTTCCTTAGAACAGGCAGCTTTGTCTTAAAAAGAAGTTCAAAGTGTAATATGTAATGCCCCTTCTGTCATGATTCAAGGCACAAGTTTACAAACAATGAGTGTAATCCTGTTAAATAACTGGGAGGTAACATATTTAGTTTCCAAATAAGTACAATGTATTTTATTGATTTTGAAATTGATTTTTTTGGGGCTCTCTCTTTGGAGGCCTTGGGTGAAAAGTGGGCCCAAGGCAGGTCATTAACAACTTGGAGACTGTGGAAATGAATGGTACACACTCTGGGTACACCATTTATTACAGTATTAGCCACTTAAACAGTCCAAACTCAGTACTTGTAAAAAAAAAAGCTTTCAAATTAATGTTGGATGAGGCAATCAAAATAGATGATTTATTAAATTTTGCTTGCCCGACATCAATTTAAGTTAATAATATATATTTTATGCAAGAGTAATGTAAAGGTAGAAATATAGGATACATGTACAATGAACATGTAGTGCACAATTTGAAAACTATAAACTTACAACTTATAGAAGTCCTAAAATGCCTGCACTCTTTCATTGATTGAAGAAGCCCCATCACAACTAATCTCTCTGGGAGGTATTAAAATGAGTGCTTTAAATCGCCAACTGGTTCTCTTTTTACTACCATGGTGTAATTAACTTTTTGCCAACTATGGAACAAAGAACTTACAAGTAGGCTATTGACCTCCATCCTGTATTCTACTTTGATCTGAACATTTATTTATTAATGCATTGCATGAACATGAATGTATGTTTGTATAATTTGTACTTTTTAATATTTTAATAATTTAATAGTTAGATATTCATATTTTATTGTAAATTTAATTCATTTCAGATTTGTTTAACGCAAGACAATTTTCAAGAATTTGCCAAATAAATTACATTAATTCATCTTGAATTTCAAAGCTGTATTATGATTTTGTTTGTTAAATGTTGTATGTATTTAAGATGTGACATTATTTGTCTTTACTTTTTACATGGGTAATGGATTTGGAAAACCTCTTCTGATTTGCATTATGATTATTTATATGTAAATATATATATATAAAGAAAAAAAGTTAGTAACAGAAGAACAAAAGAGAAAATACCACTATAACTTCATATCTTACCAAGACAACATTTGTGCCTCAGTCTTTCAGTTTGAGTATAAAGTCGCAATGGGGGTTTAGTACATAGAGCACCAAAATCATAAAAAATTGTCTTTGGCTGAAAATTTCAACTTTACGGAATTTGATACCTACATGTGTCATCTACATTCTCTGAAAATTTCATGTCCTAATTCGATTGTTTTATACCAAAAATAATGATTTTTCTGAGCAACCTTCAATTCGGTTTCGGCCTGAAACTCGGTTTATCATCGCTGGCTGTTCATGATCGATCGTTTGTGCATTGATTGAGCGGCACCCGACCGCTGTGTGCGAGCTAGCTGAGCCGGAGCGGAAAGCGCTGTGATTGGTCAGACTGACCTGAATAGAGTTGTACTGGGTATGTACGTTGTGTTCATTTCCGGATAGCGTGCGCGACCTACTGTATAATACCGCATTGAATCGCGCCTTGTTATGTAAATTCTGTAGCTAGCTTTTCCTCGCATTATCAAAGCGCATCGTGTGCAGCCTACCGCATCCTACTGTATTGAATCGCGCTGTGCGGCTTACCGGTACCGGTACCTACCCTATTGAATGACATGGTACTGCGTGCATGCAAAATACGCCTCCCCGGTGCGAAGTTCATTGTGTATAGTTCAATGTTGCGGTAACGATCGGGCAGGATGAATGAGCAGGTGGGTCGATATCGCCCGACCAGCGAGGACTGAAGTTACCGCTCTATTGTACCATTCATTGTGATCGAGGGGGTCATGCCAGCTAGCCCGCCGGGTTAAATTGCATGCAATTGTACGAAACTGGAGCGGCTTTGTACAAATTTTACTGTATGTTAACAATAAACTGCGCATGCGTTATATTGTTTGTTGATAACGCTATTTTCACGATCGATTGTGAAAACGAACGGTCAAACCGAGAATTTGTTCAACCGCTCGCTCGCTCTGTGAGGTTTGTTTTCTGAATGGATGCGAAACTTTAGAAGCGATTTTCTCTGTTGTTTGACAAATAGCTGAGCTCTGGTCCGCGTTATTAAATTGCGTTTTTCTTTCCTTCATGACAATTATATGTAGCAAGTTATATATCATTTTAAAGCTGAAATCCGAGAGAATTCAAAACACTAAAAATCTCAATTTTGATATTGCCGATGAATTACCCGAAGTGACAGAGGGGGACACATTTGTCCTACAGGCCATTTTACACAACACTAGTTTGGCATGTTTCAGTTTGATGCATTTATTATTTCTCTGCAGATGCATTCACTCTGAACAAAACTTTGCATAATTTCAGTTCAGAAGTTTGAGATTTTTTTTAAATTAATAAATCAACATGATATGGAAAATGTTAATGCAAAGTGTTTTGACCAGATCTATATTGAAATTCAGTTAGATTAGTTTATAAATAAAAGCATGACAATGTCAATGCATCGCTTGTTACTTAAAATTAAATTGTAACTTTCCAGTATTGCTGCAGGGCTCGGCAATAGAACTTGCCCATGGCAAGTACAATTTGGTGTCGGGCAAGTACAATTTCATAAATTGTCCAGTTTGCTTGCCCTATCGAGCAACTAAATAATTGTCCAAATGTGAGAAAACAACGTAATTCATGTATTAATCTCATCTGGAAGAGAGCAAGTAAATGATTTTGGGGCCAGTAAATATTCAAAATTCATGATATTACTTGCCCAAATACATAACAAAAGTTAAAGGGGAGGCTTGATTGTTGTAAATATTTTCCAAGGGCTTTGCAGATCTGAAAGCCGAGTAGCATTCCCTTTCCATTACTGAGGTGATGATACACACCATGTTTACTTGATGTTGATAACATTGGTGTTATCTCATAAACACGATGTGAGCTACAATTTATACAAACCTCCACACTTAACTATATTTTTTCTCTACTGGCCCGTTCGGGCAAGTAAAATCATGAATTTTTTCACATTTCACTTGCCCAAACAGAAAAAATTACTTGCCCGCTTACTTCTAAATGAGATTTAAACATACAAGTAATGACATTATTCTCTTATAGTTAACCAATAATTTGATTGCCCGATTAGGCAACCAAATAAGGCAATTTATAAAAATTCACTTGCCCAACATCAATTTTTACTTGCCCCAGGCAATAGGGCAATTGCTAGTGTCGAGCCCCGATTTACACCTGGGATTAGATTTTAATCCTAGTATTACTCTAGTGCTTCCTCAATATGCATTTCCTCCCACTTATGGGCTGATTCTCATTATCCTCTTTATAACAGTGAGCATAGTCATCGCACAATTACGCTAATTAGCTCTATGTGGATTAAGTGCTTTAATACCTAAAGGCTCTCTTAATCGCATTAATTTAACCCCTTCTTACACAGACTTTAAGAATGATCCTCCTCTATTAACCTGTTCACTACTAGATTTTGCAATCCCCATAGAGTTAATACAAGGCCCACCAGGTTCCCATTGGCTATCAGATGGGATAATTATTCATTTCAGTCATTCACTCACTACATGACTACAAATGATCAAGGGTTTTGAAGAAATCAAGCAAGAAATTATTACTGAGTTTGCATACTGTCTCAAATACGAGACTAAAGAGAATGCGAGAGACTCAAGTTAAACTGAAAAGGTATGTTTCCATCTTGAATTACAAATTTCATGAAGACCTGTAACGGCACACCCTAAAAGCATGAAGGCATTCCGCGGAATACACAATACGCAATTAACAGTCTCCGTTTTGCGGAATACATGATATCTAATTACAATATCACTTTGTAGAATACAAAATGATGTAATTACTCCCTTTTAACAAGGCCATAAATTGTTCATCTTGTTCTTTTTCTTTTTGGGCATCCCCACTGTCCCTCCCACCAGTCAAAGGGGAAAGCGGTCTCCATGCCTTTCACCCGCACATATCAATTACACTTCAAACTCATGCCGACACTCAAGTGTGAGCCGCACTCACAAATGGCAATTATTGTTTCAATCGCAAATTGACTGTGAGGTCTATAGCAGCAAAAAAAAAAGGGGAAAAAAAGAAATGAAAATAGGGAGAGGGAGAAGGGGGTTTAAGTGCTGAGCAGCAAATTCTGTCAGACGCACGCATGCACACGCACAGGGCATGCGATTAGGAGGGTCGGAGTAATCAAGTGAAAGTGTTAGGGAGGTAAGGGTCTAAGGGATGAGGGGTAGATACAGCAAAGGGGTAACCAAGGGGAGGGAAAGGGGCGTTAGTGTGCACTCCTGCAAATTCTGTCAGACGCACGCACGCATTCACACACACAGGGCATGCGATAGGGAGGGTTGGAATAATTTAGTGAAAGTGTGAGGGGTAGATAGAGAAACGAGGTAACCAAGAGAAGGGAAGAAGGGCGTTAGTGTGCACCCCTGCAAATTTTGTCAAACACACGCACCAACCATGCAATAAGGAGGGTGAGGTAATCATGTTAAAGGGTCTGGGTGTGTGCGGGGGAAGGGAGAGGGGAGATAGTTATATGACATGGGGTAGATCCAGCAAAGAGGTGCACTCACAGAGTGGTAAGATAGGGGGGACTGGGGTGACCAAAGGAAATAAGGAAAAAAAGGGGGAGTTTAGTTTGCAACCCTGTAAATAAAGGATGAGGGGTAGATACAGACAACTAAGGGGATGGAAAGGGGCGTTTGTGTGCACCCCTGCAAATTCTGTCAGGCAAACGCACGGGGCATGCGCTTAGAAAGTGAGAGATGGGTAAAGGATGACGGGTAGATACAGAAAAGGGGTTACCAAAGGAAGGAAAGAGGGCGTTAGTGTACACTCCTGCAAATGTTGTGAAATGCCCGCACCAACTATGTGATTAGTATGGTTGGAGTAATCAAGTGAAAATGGACAGATATAATGTTTACAGCAAAGTGTGCACACAAACTAATCATTATAATGTTAGGGGGCTATAGGGGCTATGGGGGGGGGGGGGGGGGAATCAGCAACTGGGTAACCAAGGGAATGGATAAGGGATGTACATGTAAGTGTGCACCCCTGCAAATTCTGTCAGACACGCAGCATGCTAATAGGAAGGTTGGGGTAATCATCTTAATATTTTATACACACGAACAGATAATAATAGGATAGGGGCTATGGTAACCATAACAGGGAAGTAAAGAAAAAGGGGGGAAATAGAGCAAAGGGGTGATAATTTAACCAGGGGAAGTGAAAACGGGTGTTAGTGTGCACTCCTGCAAAATTTTCAGACGTACGCATCGAGCATGCGATTAGGAGGGCTGGGGTAATCAAGTGAAAGTGGAGGATACATCACATGAGAGGAGGGTAAGGACGTGGGATAGAACTAGATACTGCCAGGTACATGCCAGGTACAAACAAGCATTCGGCGGAGGATTCACTGGCTGACTGGCTGGCTGGCTGGCTGGCTAGCTGGATGGATGGATGGATGGATGGCTCTAGTGATCGCGTTCGAGACTGCAGAGTGAGTTGCACACCTCTGCACGGCACCGGGGCAAATTAATACGATTTGCATTAAACATGGGTTCAGTCAGCCGCGTCGTCACCATATGCCCCGGGGAACGTGCCTGGGGAAGCCGAGCGGGGATACAAAAACGGGCAAACGTAAATTTTGTCTGCGGGAGCACACCGAGCAAACCCGCAAGTGGCTAAAAGTCCGCTAAACTATCCCCTCCGGGCATGCATGCCTATGCTGCGTGAATTATCTAGGCAATTGATTATCGTCAATTTTTAACCATCCCCATAATCCACCAAGAGCGGTGTTTACTTATTCAATAAACTGGAGGCACAATTGCACACCACCGTCGTAAAAACAGTTTCAGAGACAAAACACACAAGGGACTGATGAATAATTTTGCAGTCAACCAGCTAGTAATTTTACAAGTGTCCATGTCAATTTCATTTATCATTTTATCATAATTAGACCTTTTTTCTTCCTGCTTTCTAAATGAATGAGTATCTTCATATTTATCATGAATACAGAGAAAAGGCTATTTCTAGAATGATATTCTCGGCAGCATTTGTCATTTACTCACTGAACATTCTAGAAGCAAGACAAATAATAAATAATATCACTTTATTTTTTGTTACAGACACAAGTAGTATTTTTTGCATTCGTGTACATTCTTTAATAGAAGTGCCTTGAATATTGATTGTTTACCAAAAAAATTAATATTTTAACACACATAACCATTTGATTCTCCTTACCTATAAAACTCCTCAAATACACAGTATGATACATACTGTCTCATTGCCAAAATATGCATTTTCTTCCTCATACGACTTGAATGAAAAACATCTTGTTAACTTCAACGAGATGTCATATCACAATGAAATGACGTCGCGCATATGTAAATTCATTTGATATACACCAAGCCGCCTCCACACTAACTTTTTTCTCTAGTGGCCCATTCAGGGCAAGTAAAATCATGGATGGTCAAATTTTACTTGCCCAACGAAATAATTTACTTGCCTGCTGTACTTCTAGATAAGATTCAAATGTAATGAATTACATTCTACTCATTGTAGCTGCAGAAATATAAGTAGCCCAATCGGGCAACCAAACAAAACCATTTACAAAATTGTACTTGCCCGACATCAATTTTTACTTGCCCCAGTCAAGGGGGCAAGTGCTAGTGTCAAGCCCTGCAAACACACAAGTCCTAGTTGCATTGTTTGTGTGGACAAGTAGCAACGCGCAACATTTTTTCCCCTACTGTAGTCATTTGGTTTAATACTCTTTGGGAAACGAACACGAGATATCTTCAGCTGAAAACGAGAATGCCTGTTCTTTCAAATCCAAATCATTTATAAAGGGCTATAATTAAAATAATTTACAATTATGACACTACGGCAGTCTTTTACGCACCTGTAAATTTAATTTGGCATTCATCATGCATTGTGCGAGGGTGTGAGTAGCAGGGACCGAGCATTGAGTAAGGTCTCCTCCCCTACTGTACCTCTGCCGGGGTCGTTTGGGCTAATGGTGTCATGTCACGTAGCCTGAATGGGTGGCTTGCAATGCAGGTGATGGATGGAGCTTGGTAACTTCCCCTGCATCTAATAAATAATAATAATTATGATGATAATGGTAATTATGATAATAATAATAACTGTACTGGTTTCCCCTAGGTGATCACTATACACAGGTTTGACTGTATTATTAATACTTGTAAAAATCATAATATCTTGAATGATAATAAACAAACGGCCAAATTTTACCTGGAAGATCAATTTAAATGTATTTATAATTTAGTTAAAAATGTATTTTCACAATGCTTATGTTTCCTATGTAATAGTAATTTGATGATGACGATGACAACGATGATGATGATGATTAGTAATACTTATAATAATCAATTTCTTGAATGATAATAAACAGAAGGCAAAACTTTACCTGGAAGATCAATTTAAATGCATTTATTATTTCATATGATCATAAGTGGGACGGTCCATAGAGAGGTTGTTGACTTCGGAGACATCGAGAGGCCACATCTAATTCCATTCTACACCCTTCCTGAAGTTTACTGCCTTTAGGAAACACGAGATGTCATCGGCACATTATACAACCTTCCAAATGTGAAATTGATACGCTAAGTAGGATTAATTACACTAATTAGAGAGTCATTAATTGTATTGCTACTGAAGCTATCATCATTAAATTGTATTTTGTTGTTTCCTAATCTAATTAATGTATCAATGCCAATATCTTATGTTTGTCTGGGGTTACCAGGATCAAGTCTTTTCAGTTTTTTTGTTTGTATCCTTCTGCTTCTCAGGAACTTCTGAAGTACATTCTGAGTGATGCAATTTTGTTAAAGGAAGTAGCCAATGATAACTTGACCAATGATGACTGTTGTCAAAGGCATTGACAAAAGGATTTGACCAATGACTTGTAAGTTTGGGTTCAATTGGTCAAACCAGTCAGACAACTATACAGATAATGACAAAGAACATTCAATAATACATATTTGCAAGTTGAACAGAAAAATAAATTATCTGCAATAAGTTTTCTGTAACAAAGAATAATTATATTAATGATTGCAGTCTTGCATGAACATTGATGTTGCTATTTGTACTTGAGACTATTGTTTTAATTAACATTTATAACAATTATTATTTTTCTTTAAAGGGACATTCCCTCTTTTGCAAGCTAAATTTCAAAAGTTGCGAGGTTATTGTCTTATATGCAAGAAAATGTCATTTAATAGCATGCCTGAAAAAATTAGGGCTTGAAATCTCTTTTTCGTGGAGTTATAGACCTAAAACTAATAAACCGTCGTCCAACAAACAATTGTGCATTATACGTATATTCACCCAGTGAGGAAGTTCGTACAAGGATTCCACGAAGTACCACAACGCTATGCGTGACCCCTACGTGACCCGCGCACACATAAGAATAGCATGACCGCACACTAGGCAAAATAACCAAACCTCGCTTAAACTGACTACATGTAATTACATATTCTTCATTTATGAGATTTTTTTCCGTGACATACCTTTACAAATGTCGGCTTCACAATACCTTTACAAGAATAAGTACAATATAGTTGTAATATTATGCTAAATCAGTTAAACTCTTTTATTGACCGATATATAGTCTGATGGAGGGACGCATTTGTTTTTCATTCATAGAATCCAAATTATAGGGCTGTTCGATCTGATTTTTTTTGTGTGTGTTTCATTCATCCCCATCCGTCAACTGGAAACTGTTCAGACGTTTTGTAAAAGAGGGACTGTCCCTTTAAACTTAATTTATTGATAACATTAATCATAATTAACCTGGACTAGACTATTTGGTTTTGGCATGTCATGAATGCATTCTCTGTAGACCCGAGCATGTATTTTCGGAACCAGTCCAGTATGGGTTAAAATCGTTGTTGCAGCCAGTAATTTAGTGAGATTTTTAAATCTTTTGGGGCTCTAGACTCCAGTAGCTACACATACACGTGCAAGCACAACATCTATCGCATTGTACACAACATTATAGTGGAGAGAAACCTTGTCTTATTACAAGACAGTTGCTTTTGTCATCAGCAGGCCGATAGTTAAGGAAGCAGGGGGCGAAAAGCTTGAAGATGACGCAGGACCAGCCCTATCCACAGATCTCTAGATTATATGCTCCTGAAGATAAACCTTTATGGGGTGAACGAGTAAAGAGTGTGTGTGTTCTGCTATGCTCTTTTAGATTACAGTCAAACCTGTCTATAAAGACCACACATGGGCGACACAAAAAGTGGGCTTGAAATACTAAAGCAAATCTGCGAGTTTTATAGCCAGATTTGTTTACATTTACACTGCTTCATGAGAAGTAAATATTTTAAAGGCAGTTGGCCTTAATAGACAGGTGGTTACTAGATAGGCTGTATATTTTTTTTATTCTAGTACCTGTAGTTCCTGAATCTATAAAGACCACCTGTTTACAAAGACTACTAGTCTTGTTTCCTAGCTTATAGACACAGTTTACATGTTAATGAACCTGTCTATAGAGACCACCTGCCTATGTACAAAGACCACATTTCTGTCTCCCCTGGATGGTTTTTAAAGACAGGTTTGACTGTATCATGACAACACCGATGAGTTAAAAGCCAATGATTGGAATAACCTTGGTAACAAGTCAGGGCCGTTTTCGAGTCCCTCAACCCCGGACGCTCACTGGGTCCCGTTCACACTTGAGTAACCATGCTCATATTTTGGAACCACCACTCCAATCAAAATGTCATCATCGTTTTCTCGCAAAATTTGCATCAAACTGACACTGCTCTCAAGCCACGCAACCTGCACTTACAATGTATTTTCTCATTTCGTTCATTGATAGTGTGTGTACGTGCATCCTTGGGTGAGAGTAAGAAGGGCATTAAATCAATTTTGGGATAAAATTGAAGTCTGCATACCACCTTTCACGTCCCAACCTTCTCTTTATGATGCAAACATGTCTGATAATCATTATTTCGGGAATAGTTAGAAAAAAAATTTAAATTGAGGATAAATTGAGATTCTTTAATGTTCCTAAAATTCAAACATGATTATATATCTCAAGTACAAAAAGTGACTTACCTCCCTTCTCTTTCTTTACTAAGGACATGGAAATATACATTGTTTACCATTATATCATCACTACGTTATCATAGTTCAATGACGGTTCAGACTTGATTAGACGTGACCATTAGCACCACCACTGCAATCAAAATATCATATTTTTCCTGCCCAATGTTGCATCAATGATATTGTAATCATGACAGGAAATCTGAATAAGGGTCTAAATTTCCTTGTACATGATCTCTTTTTTTCTTTCTTTTCTTCCATTTGGGAGTATCAGACTGCCAAAGAGTCTTATCAAGATCAAGTTATAAAATATTTACCTTATAACAAGATCTACAAGAGCACTATGTCATGGAACTGCATGGAAATACAGTGATCATAATAATCTCAAAGTGTGAATGAGGGCAAAAATACAAATTTACTTTTCGGGGTGCTACTTTTCAAGCTTGCCTGCATGAAAATCACACTACCAAAATGATTTGCATTAAAGGGCAATGAAACTGTGGCTTTCAGCTATTATTATCGTTTAGAGGGTGAACAGACATTTTATTTGATACATAACTTGGCAATTTTGGCCTCCTGGATCCCATGAAATCCTTACGTGAACATACCCACATTTTACTAATTCTTACGGCGGCAAAAGGTGATGGGAGCGGCCATGTTCTTGTAATTGCCCGACATGCTTTGCAAACTATGACGAGTACGCTACGGGCCGAACAAAAAGCTTTTCACTGATTTACAGACTCGTCAAAGCATACAAGTATTCAGACAATGGTTTCAATAGATGCTATTGAAATGCATTAGTGCATATCACCGACCATAAGTCCGCACACACCTAATAATGGCGGCCTCCAGTGTTCGCATGAATAGTGGTAAACCCGATAAGAGTTTTCACATATTCCTCCCAAAGCAGAAATCTGAGTCGGACTTCTGTTATATGTAATAAAAAGGCATATTACGATATATCAAGTAGGATAGCCCTTTAAACCCTATAAGATGCAAATTTTCAGGGGCTCTTTTATGATTTTCAGGGGCTCTTTTTTTGCATTTCGTGGGCGAATTCGCCCAGCGCCCCTGTGTATTTTTTTCACTGGTGTGAACATGTCTGACAGCTAGAGTAATCAATGTTTGTGAGCAGTGCGCAACATACCAGACACTGTATGATTGCATCTTCTCACTATATATTATAGCATCGTAACTCAGTTTGCAGATTCTAAAAACAAAATCTTGCTTCCTCGAATGGTGGTGGCATTTGGTATAGTTGGCAGCGGGACGCACACACACTAAAGGGATACATGTACTTAGGACACACAGTGTATGTACTGTTTGTTAGGATTATTAAAACTATTGTTCCTCAAAAGTATTTTTCTCGGCCCCAGACATCTGACAGAAGGAGACACTAATGCTTCAATTGATCGGCCACCGAGTACTAATCACTGTTAAACATTGTATGATTTGTATAAACTTAAAATGTAAAAAAGCGCTTAAAATTATCCCAGGTAGCAAACAAACGTTGGTCCATCCTTGGACCAATGCTGGCCATTTTTTTCGCAACGTTGCTCCAACGTTGACTAGCAACGTTAGACCATCGATGTTTGTGTACGCCCAAATGACGCTGCTACAACGTGTTTGACCAACGATGGACCATTATCGATCCATCGTTCGTCCAACAAGTTTGTCCAACGTTGGTATCCAACCAGATTTCAACTTCCAACGAGTTTCGAGATTCCAACGTTGGTCCAACGTTGGCTTGCCTCCTGGGATGATCGTGAGCACTAGGGAATTTTGCGCTCTAAAACTCAATTTACCCACAAATTATTCACACAATCTCAAATGCACACATTTCATTCATGAATTCAAAGTTTCAAACCCATACATCATTAAATCGACATTTTAAAATATAATATATCAGACGAGGACAGGGCAATTTTGTTATCATAATGCCTATAAAGGAAGAAAGAAAAACAGAACTGTCAATAGAGGGCCTGAGCTTTTAATCCTAGTAACATCTTCATCAGCGGCAAGGCAAGTTCAGATTTTGA
Source organism: Echinarachnius parma (assembly GCA_037951105.1). Taxonomy (NCBI): domain Eukaryota; kingdom Metazoa; phylum Echinodermata; class Echinoidea; order Clypeasteroida; family Echinarachniidae; genus Echinarachnius; species Echinarachnius parma. Next base: position 161,652 of record JBAMJV010001443.1, read on the forward strand.
CATTCCAACAGAGTTAACCCGTTGCTTACGGGAACCGGGTGGGCCATGTACAAAGTCTATATCAGAATCTCAAAGGGAATGGGTTAGTATAGGGCCCACTAGGTTCCTGTAGGCAATAATTATGTTAACCCGTTCCTTGCGGAAACCAGGTGGGCTATGTACAAAGTCTATGGGGATGTAAGAATCCCGAAGGGATGGGGTTAATTTATAAGAGAAATGAAAAGGGTGTTGAACGCGGGGCAATGTGCATGTTGTCAAAAATCCCTTCAATGCACAAAAACAACTGAAACAAAGAACATTTCAAATTAACCACTGTCAATTCTCTTCCTTGTTCCTCTTTCCTGTTATTAGTGGACAAGAAAACATTCAAGCTGTCAAATATGCCACCACAATAGGCATAACAACCTCAATGCTTGCATGTAACATTACGGACTTTTCGATTTGTACGTTCACTAGTGGACTGGTACAGTGACGTCATTTTTTGAAGCAGTGCGCATGCGCATCTACGTGCCCGTCGTTCGTACCAGATATCTAATACGTGTACACCCCTGTTTTGCCGTCGGTCTAGATCTGTGACGACAAGCACTATTTGGCTACTAAAAACAACGTCATATATAGCTGTATATTTCTTGTTTCTCTGCTGTGGTCTCTGTAAACAGGTTAACTGAACTATATGATTTAAATGAACTTGTCTATAAAGGTTACCTGTTTATAGCGTCCACTCTTCTTGTCTGCATTGGGTGGTCACTATACACAGGTTTTACTATCTCATTTTAATTCTATGGAGTCTGTCAATAATAAGTTACCTGATTATAGCGCCCACTTCCAATGTTTCATTTGGCTGGTCACTATACACAGGTTTGACAGTACACTGTGTTATGAAATTTGTCTATAAAGGTCACCTGTTTATAGCGACCACATGTCTTGTTGCACTTGGGTGGTCACCATACAACGTTTACTGTATATTATTTTATGGAACAGGTCTATAAGGGCACCTGTTTATTGCGGCCAATGTTCTTGTTTTCCTTTGGTGATCGTTATACACAGGTTTGACTGTAAACAATATGTTGGCACCTGTCTATAAAGGTCACTTGCAATTTAGTGTCAATTGTATTTTTTCCATTGAGTGGTCACTATACAGAGGTTTGTCTTAATAAGATTTTATAGAACCTGTCTATAAAGGTCACCTGTTTAGAGCGGCAATTTTGTTTTCATTCAATCTGGTGGTCATTATACACAGGTTTGACTGTAAACAGTATTTCGGAACCTGTCTACAAAGGTCACCTGATAATAGCGGCCAATTTTCTTGTTTTCCTTTGGTGGTCTTTCTACACAGGTTTGACTGTAAACGACTTTTCGGAACATGTATTTAAAGGTCACCTGATCATAGTGGCCAATTTTCTTGTTTTCCATTGGTGGTCATACACAGGTTTGACTGTAAACAATATTTCGGAACCTGTCTATAAAGGTCACCTGATAATAGCGGCCAATTTTCTTGTTTTCATTTGATGGTCTTTACACACAGGTTTGACTGTAAACGGTATTTTGGAACTGTCTGCAATGGACACCAGTTTATAGCGGCCAATTATTCATATCCCTTTGGTGGTCATTATACACAGGTTTGACTGTATGTTGACACCTATCTATAAAGGTCACTTGCAATCAAGTGTCAATTGTATTGTTTCAATTGAGTGGTCACTATACAGAGCTTTGTCTTAATAAGATTGTATAGAACCTGTCTATAAAGATCACCTGTTAAGAGCGGCCATTTTTCTTCTTTCAATCTGGTGGTCACTATACACAGGTTTGACTGCACCGGTATTGGATATTAAAACCCTTTTGTTTACAAAACTAATCTTCTATTCTCTGGAAACTTCGCACGAGCAATGCATGGCGTAACTATCCCGAGACTTGAACGCGCGTCGTCGTATGAAATCGAAAAGGTAAATAGCAACAGTCAACGTGCCTAGTCAACTCAATGTGGTACTTCACTGGGACGATAGGTCAACGGTCCTCGTATCAGCGATCAAAAACTCCCTATTAACCCATTCAGGAAATCAGGACTGATTGATTTTGCTAGAACATGTACATTCTTCATGGACCCTAGCTGGAGTATATTCGGGACCAGTCCGGCACAGGTTAAAGTGTGTGTCAGGGATTGGCAAATTGCCTTGAATTTAAACTTCAGCTAGATTACATGTGTACATATTTATTATTATTAAAAACATTTTTAGATCAAAAGATCATGAGGTCTATTATAAAAAGAAGGGATATTTTTTTCTCGAAAAATGAAACCCAATACCTTTATTCATTAAACAAACAATTTAATAGAGTCTCTCATCAAGCTGATAAAATGCAAACATGGCTGAACTGAGTATCATACAGTGCGACAGGAAAAATATGAATTTAGATTCTAAAGTTCTAAATTATCATCTATTAACATGCTGTTTTTTAATTTTTATAATTGAGCACCCATAATCCAGACAATAACTTTAAGATGATTAGAGTGTGAAATATAGAAGACAAATTATAGCTCTTATGAATAAGAAGATTTGTATTTCAATTAGATCAGGAAGACTCTATTACATCAAGGAACACCAGTTGGATTTAATCACATGTGGTGGTTAACCATTCAGGACTGGTCCCCCCAAATACTTGGGCTGGGATCTAAAGTAAATGTACGTCATACCAAAATTAATATCCAAGGGTCAAAATTTGTGAACAAAATGTGCAGACTTGTCAAAGCTGTTTTCTCAACCACCACTTTAAAAACAAGAGCCCCAGGGGGGCACGACGCTCACCTGAGGTCAATCAATTCACATCTGGCGCATGTTCTCTCTGGCACCCTCAGAAGATATGAAATCAGTTGAAATCATGCCAAAATCTATAATGTGATGTACTATTTAATCAATAACTTTTGATCCCCTGTACCTAACATTATGATTTACCATAATGTTTGGGTGAATCATAAAAAAAGACAGACACACATATAAGACAAAGCTTAACACATTTCACCAGCCACTGACCACTTCAGCATATTAACCCCACTCACATAGGGACCCTATGGGGCCATTCTGCGATGGCCTGTCATACTTCTGGATCTTGAGAAGAAGATATTTAAAATTAACATATTTTTTACACTTGGTGCCCTCCCCCAGGGCCCCCCTGAGGGCCACGCCCACCATTTTAGCAACTTCGATTCCTCTACCCCTAAGGATGATTCCTGCCATGTTTGGTTGGAATCTAATCATTGGTTCTGGAGAAGAAGATGAAAATGTATATTTCCTATGGTAGGGCCCCAAAAAAAACTGTTACGCCCACAGGGCCCTTGTGGGGCCACCCACAAAAATCTTGTGAACAACTTTCATTCTTCATCAATAGAGGCATCTACATATGAAATATCAGGTCTGTCATACTTCTGGATCTTGAGAAGAAGATGTTTAAAATTTACATATTTTTTACACTTGGTGCCCTCCTCCAGGGCCCCCCTGGGGGCCACGCCCACCATTTTAGCAACTTTGGTTCCTCTACCCCTAAAGATGATTCCTGCCATGTTTGGTTGGAATCTAATCATTGATTCTGGAGAAGAAGATGAAAATGTATATTTCCTATGGTAGGGCCCCCAAAAAAACTGTTACGCCCACAGGGCCCTTATGGGACCACCCACAAAAATCTTGTGAACAACTTTCATTCTTCATCAATAGAGGCATCTAAATATGAAATATCAGGTCTGTCATACTTCTGGATCTTGAGAAGAAGATGTTTAAAATTTACATATTTTTTACATTTGGTGCCCTCCCCCAGGGCCCCCCTGGGGGCCACGCCCACCATTTTAGCAACTTTGGTTCCTCTACCCCTAAATATGATTCCTGCCAAGTTTGGTTGGAATCCGATCATTGGTTCTGGAGAAGAAGATGAAAATGTAAAAAGTTTACGGACGACGGACGACGCACGACGCACGACGGACGACGCACGACGGACGACGGACGAAAAGCGATCACAATAGCTCACTTGAGCCTTTGGCTCAGGTGAGCTAAAAATAAGTATTTATTAAATGTTTCTATAATTTTGAAGATGATTTGTGTAATTAGATTAGGAAGACTTTACATCAAGAAACACAAAGATTCAATAGTGATAGTTAACATTTGGGGGATATGTAAGTCTTCTTATTTCAAAGCTGTCTTCACAGACTCTATTACAAGAAGGAACACCAATATTAAATCATGGTGGTTAAAATTGGGGGAGGGGGGATATTAAAGCTGTCTTTTATAGCAACCACAATAGGCATACAAAACCCCAAGGATAGGTATCTATCAACAAGATCGGTTTGCTAAAGGGAAGACAATAATGTAGATCTTACAAGTTGATTTGCCTAATTAGAACAGGAAAATACGTATCTCATAAGACGATTTGTGTAAATTAGAACAGGAAGACTCTATTACTCTATTACTATTAAGTAACCCCAAGATTTGATCACGATGGTAGGGGGATACGCAGACTTGTTTTATGATAACCGGTTGTCAGGGGTAATTAAGTCAGAGGCATAACTAGCTGTCGCTGACATTCTCGCTGATGTACAAACTCCATATGTGACCTTACACCACAAAACGACCAATAAGTCGGGGAAAATGATTATGCTGATTTTCACATGACATTACAGTACAATTCATTACCTTTAAAATGGTATATGATTTGTCATATCCAGACAAGGCAAACCCTCTGAAAATTAGCGCCAAAGATTTGGAAAATGGCTGAAGCAGTTTTAAAACAAGGGAGAAATGGGCCACTTCAAAGATTGGCGTCCATTCAAGCGCTGTATATCTGATAATTTTTATTCGATGAAAAAACATATTTAAACATGATTTCTGACGATCAAAATTTCACAGAAAGCAGATTAAGATACCTTCATTCAAGAAATACAAAAATCCTGAATCTCATATTTTAAACAAAATTTGGCTATTTCAGCTAATAACAGAGAAACTGTCTCCGCGACATAACGGTCGTTTTGTGGTGTAAGGTCACATATGGTGTCATTAAAAGAACATGTAAAATGTTCTTGAATCATAGCTAGAATTTAAAAGTATTATATAAGTATTAATGTTTGAACAATGTCAAAACTACCTCAAATATTATTTCTATCACTATTTCACTACATTACTATGAAGTAAACCCAAAGATTTGATCATGATGGTGACGTTTTAGGGGGATACGCAGACTTTCGTGCTGATGTACAAACTCCATATGGTGTCATTAGAAGAACATACCATATAAATATGTTCCTACATGTAGTTCATACACATAATGTAGATGGATCATAGTTAGAATTTAAACGTATTTAATTAATATTGTTTTAACACTCATCAAAACAAAACTAAATCTATTCAACTGGACTTACTAGTTTGTAGTACAGCACAGTTTCACATCCTATCCATGATTTAGATTAGGTTTTGTTTCTATGAACTCTTTCCTGGATGAATCCAAATCTACATCATTGTATTGTTTTACCACTCTTCAATTGTATGTATTAAAACCGTCTCAAATTTCTGGGTTAATAAATTGTTCACAGCATGATCACTTTAAGTACTTTGATTTTTTAATTTTAATAAAAAGAAAAGTCATACATGTGTGCCAACAAGTTGCCAACATTTACAGATTTAAAAGATCTGAATCTAAATGCTAAAGATATTTTGTTAAAAATCATCTAAACCCCTCGACTGCGGGAACCGAGTGGGTTGTGTACAAAGTCTATGGAGATTTCAAAAACTTGTAGGGAACGGGTTAACCTATTCCCTACTGGATTTGGAAATCCCCACAGAATTAGTACAGGTCATGTCAGGTTCCCATAGAAATTGGTTAAAAAGGTTAGAACTGTAGGTGGCTATACTCAACATACTGAACAATTCTAGTTTTAAGTTCAACATAATTTATACCAAACTGGTAAGTGAGAATGAGAATAAGTGTGTAGGATGCCAGCATTTGCAGATTTATAAGTTCTGAACGTCATGAGGAAGTGCTGGGTTTTACTATGACCATGCATTTGCCAGTCATGGATTCAGATAACCCCATTTCATCCAAATTTTCAGAAATCTTCAACCCTTTTTCCTGTAAAAAGCTCACTCTAAAAGCCACTGATCCTATCCCCCTATTATAGGGATGATAACTTTCAGAGATTTTCAGATTCTCTATGTGGCATATGTGACCTAATTTTATTCATTTCTAAATCATTTACATTTAATATCTGATCATAATTCTGAGCTTTTTCAAAACTGGCACCCATAGATTGCCTACTTACACATCCTGAAAGATTTGGTAAATCCATGAAAATCTCAGGATGTGCGTTGGTTTTCCCCTAGATCTTGTACGGCTATGAATGGGCATTTCTGCATTAAATCATAGCTCTATAGACAGGGGTGCCAGTGATCTAAAAGTTGAGAGCCTACAAAATCGATACCCGATTTACAAGTGTGGGAAATGGTAGCATAAGCCTGAATTTTGAGGCGGCCAGAGACTGAACTATAAAGGCTTTTGCCTGAAAATTGGCATCCTTGATTAGATGAAGTTGACACTAACTAGACCTGTCTTTTAATGGGTCTATGTGAAATACAATGAATACTGGTAAGTAATTCTATGGAAAGTGAATTTAGGTGACAGTCAGAAACTTATCAAGGTCCTACTGTACAGAATATACCAGATAAACAGACTGGTTGGACAACAGAGGGTTTCCCTGACATAGCAACAAGAAAATACAGGAATGTATGCTGGATGTCAGGTGTCCCTATTTATTATTTTGCTGTTGAATTTGAAATTGAACTAGAATTGGTAGGAAATATGACTTTTGAGTTGTTCTGTTTATTTAAGTCGTTAAAGAAATCTATAGTATTGTCCAAATCCACAAAACTAGAAAACAAGTTAGATATCTAGTGGTTCTCTCATACTGTGTTGTATCCGTATTACCAATAGAAGCATGGAACCGGTTCTGGTTGTTCAAATTTTCCTTTTGTTACAAAGATATTTACGATTGAAGCGTTCAGATTTGTATCTATCCACTGGATAGTAAATAACTGTGTACAAAGTTAGTGCAATGAGTTAGGGAATATCACTTTGCATTTTTACTCATTACTCAGCCATATAGCATTCATTTTATGTGATATTTCCACATTACTTAGTGGAGATATCACTATCAGATCACAAAAATTTACATTTTACCAACCATTCATCATTTTTGCACATCATTTTTGCACTAAATCCCTTTAATAACTGAAAATGAAGTGTTTAATAAATACCGCTTAATCACCTTAACCACACTTGCCCTAGATGTAATTCAAGAATATGACTGCGTGCATATCACTCAATTAAGAAATATGGTGGTATTTCAGAAGCACGCACATTATCAATAAATCCTTAAATGTACCAGTCAAATTCATTATAAACAAAATGGTGAAAAATATATAAAAGTATCCTGCTTGGAGAATCCTTTATCTCCTTATAATTGCTTCCTTTTTTAAAAATAGATAGAACATCTAGGTGTTGATCCTAATTGAATATGAGCTACTATTAATTTTTCTGAGCACAGATTTGCTTTTCTTTTAATCCGGTCAAGACTGACTGATTGTGCTACAACACATGTATTCTCCATAGACCCCAGGCCGGAGTATTTTCGGGACCAGTAATGAACGGGTTATTAAATGAAAACTAAATCTTTGCTCACAAAAAGAGCCCTCAAATAATTATGAAGAAAAGTAGTGCTCAGCGTTTCATTTTTCTTTGTATGAATTCAGAGTTCTTGCAAATGATAAAAGCTCAAAAAAATAACAGGAGGTTACATTCAATCATCGCATTAGCAGCTGCATCATGAGGAACTCTGTGGTGGGTGGATCGTTGGATCAGAAGGAAACAGCAAGGTTAGACGGAAGAGTTCTGACCATCTGGAGCTACAGAAAATGTTATGCAAGAAATCAAAAACTGATTTTTTTTTTTTTTCCTTCTTTTAACTAGATGATCTCAAAAGAAATGTTAAGTTTATAAGAAACTGTTTCTTTGTCCATAGATATATGTTGACTTTGTAAATGAAAAAAAAAATAACATTAAATTCTACTTGTACTGGCAAGGCTAGAGGGAAAAGGCCTGGCCATCTGGAGCTAGAGTAATGTTATGCAAGAAATCTAAACTTTATTAATAACATGTTACATTCAATTATAATTTGAAAAATACATGACTTTTGCAATGAATCAGAAGTAAGCAATGACAAATGTAGCAGAAAAAATGCACTCCTGACAATTTGGAGAGAAATGTTATTATGCACAACAAATCAAAACTGTTTCTTTTTCCATAGATATGTTGATTTTGTGAATGAAAACAAACATTGAATTCAAATGAATATGATAAATATGAATTATTTTGTGTTGGGTAGGTAGAAGAAAATGGCAAGGTTAGAGGGAAACGGCATGACCATCTGGAGCTTGAGAAAATGTTACGCAAGAAATCAAAACTGTTTCTTGTATTCATAATTTTGTTGACTTTATGAATGAAACTAGACAAACAAAAAATATGTCTGATTAGAAGGAAAATGACAAGGCTGTCCACTGCCTAGAGGAAAAATTCAGTTCTGACCATCTGGAGAATGAAGTTATGCAATAAATAAATCCTCTTTCTTTAAATTATAACAATTATGTTGACCAAGGGTTGTTGTTTTTTTATTGATGAGACATCACCCTCATTATCAACAAAATCATTCACAAATCAACACATATGATGTTGATGAAACAAACATTTACATTTGAATACATTCTAAAAAGTATAGTCCCTATTTTTGTTGATGGATTGGGGGGAAAAGAACAAGGATAAAAGGGAGGAGTTCTAAATATCTGGAGATTGATGAATCTCTTATCTTATGCACAGGAAACAGAAGGAAAACATGTTTTTGCAAAGCTTACACATGAGGAAACTGTCTGGTAAATCAAATTTGATCTCATGCAAAAGGTTTACTAAGACATTTTTTAGGTGCATCGGGAAGAAAAGGGCAAGGACACTGGATGTATAATAGAGAAAAAATCCTGCCATCTGGAGAGGAAACTTATTCAAAGAAAATAACAGATGAACATGAGGAGCTCGGAAATGTGACATGTATGATGTCAAATGTAGTACCTGCTGACAAATTTATATGTACACATGATTTGTGTTTCGCTTGCTACTCCCTATAATTATCATACATCTGCATATGGCACTGGTTTTTTTAAAGATGCCAAATGTGTCAACCAACATGGTCAAAATTGAAATTAAGTGAACTAACTTCAAACATGTTTTTTTAACATTGACACAACTTATATTTTCGTGAAATATAAATATCTGGGCTTAATCTATCCCCAATTCTGCAAAATATCTATGAACATTTAGGATTTCCTGTATTTAAAAGAAAAATATGATACATTTTCACATTGCCATACTAAAATCCTACTATTCCAAATGGCATTACAAATAATACAAATAATTAAAGTGGGCTTCTGACATCATGTGTGCCATTTTGGGGGCTTCTGTTTCTTAAATTTTAGTTTTTAGGTCATTTTAAAGTGAAAAATAGCCTTAAAATTTGGATTTTGCAATTTGAAGTTTTTATAATGCAAATTTTTTTTACTGTTGTTGGTTCAAACTTATTGTATGGAAACAATACATGATAGGACATATTTACATGATATAAAATTGGAGCAAGACACTTGCAAAAAAAATTCAAATTTGATTCTTGTATGTGTTTCGGACGTTACACATTGTTAACATTTACCCTTTTTTCACACTTCTATGACCTGTTGTGGTATAAATCTTTGCTGTTTTGGAATATTTAAATACAGAAAGTATATGTTTAGATGTAAATCTATCCAAATTCTTCTTCGAAATGGTCAAATTAACTTCATAGCACAGAAAGGGGTCTTCTATCAACCATATATGACATTATACATTACAGTACATGTAAATTTGATTTATCTATAATTATGTTCAGATCTCCAAAGTAGAGACAATTTTAAGGGTTTTAGTGAAATTATGAAGTACCTAGTACTACAATAACTACAATTTGAGAATTGTGATCTATAATTTATTGTAGCAAAGTTGCATTATGTTATGACATACCCTATTTTGTTTCGGACGTTACATGGTGTTAACATCACTTCAAAACATATCTTAACTCGCTTTGTTTGCATGATTTTGCAAGCAAAACCCATAAATATGTGCATTAATTGAACTCCCAAGGAAAGGGATAGTGAATGTAGTCCATATTGATAGACAAAATCCAAGATTTTTTACAAATATTACATGCAATTAGAAACTGTTATTATATACAGTCAAAGGATGATCGATGTGACTTTCCAGAGTTTCCTTCATCATTTTACAAAAGATAAAGGTATATGTATTGTACAATGACATACATTGTATATGATTTAAATTTTCCATTTTCTTATTTTGATAAAATATGAAGCTCAAACTAATTTTATCAAACTATTATCGAAAGTTAGAATAACTGTCAGAAATGCATTACTGATCAATATGATATTAGCAAAACCTCAAATTCAAGTTATAATGGCACATGTACAGTACACTTGTATGTACCACATAAGGTTACGGTCAAGAAATTATATTTGTTCCAGCAGATATGGTTATATTTTTCAAAGATAGTTGACTGCACAAAAATGTAATTGATCATAAACCAGTAATGTTCTGGAAATTGTCTTAAGAATAAGATAAGGAATTATCTTGGTGTACATGTACCTATAGATAGTTTACATGGCATATGCCATATAGTATTTCAAAAGTAACTTTTGTTTTAACATGTGGATTTTTTTAATACAAATGATTAACATTTTAATTATTGTCAGTAAAACATGTGGATCAACGCAGATTATTTTCTTCTTATCAAGTTTAAGTATGGAAAAACATATTTTGCAACTAATGAATGATATCAGAAGAGTAAATTTAGCATAGTTATACTGTACTTTTGTATACCAGTAAAAGGCTTTGTTAATGAAAATGTCTATATTTCCACTAAATGAATAATGAAACAGAGCCTTAACATTTGTTTCTTATAGAACATTATAAAGGCAATCAGCCTAATAATGCATTTGATGTGATACAAAAAACAAAATCAGTATACATGTAGTTCTGTGTACTTTACAACATGAACAATTATGGGGCAAAAATAGCAATTCCTCACATTTTATAAATAAAAGTTCCTTCCCAGAGACAAATAACTGATCATTTATTTTTCAAAACACTTTTGCTGGAGCAGGAAGCATATAGATCATGAAAAATGTAGATAATACTTTTTTAAATGTTCCAAATTGAATTTTTTGTGCAATCAAAATGTGTGTTAACACCATTTTGTAACGTCCGAAACGAGCTCACAATACCATACAAAAGATTCTGTAAATGGTAAACAAAATACAGGAGTTGTTGCAGCAGGTAGTGTTTCAGTTCCACAAAAGAAAGGTTATTGTTCTAAGTAGATTAGTCATATCATTCACTATATCAAGTGTCTTGTAAAACTTTAGTGGTTACAAATTAGCTGAGAAAAATCGATGAAAAATTGGTGAAAATGTGGATTTGGGGCAGACTAAGCATCTAAATGTTGTTAAAGCATCATGTATTTTTATGATTATGTTTCATTTACATGATCTAAATGAATAATAATAACCATATATTATCATTTTGAAAATAAATGCACCAAAACATCAATTTTGTGTTAACAATTACCCCATGTAACGTCCGAAACACATTTGTTTACATTGGTTGATCTCAAACATTTGTTTTGGCAATTAATTACCCAATTCATGTGTAAATTTGTTTTAAAATGAATACTATTTTATATTATGATGATTGATTCATATAATGTGCCCTTTCCTGTGACTTATGAGCTTATAAGTTACATTTTTTGTTTCGGACGTTACATTTGTTTCGGATGTTACAAATGTTAACGGAAAGTTAATTTTGAATATATAATCATAACGCAATGAGCTATTACATTTTTTTTTTCTGTGATGGGAAGGTACATCAAGTCTCTTCAAAACTGAGATAAATAATTGTTTGTGTTATCCCCCTTTTAAAAATTATTTCTAAAGAAATATTGTTTCGGACGTTACAAAATTGTTAACGGAAAATGAGAGCATGTGTGCATTTCATGTTTTTTTTTTTTTTAATCGCTGGCTTAAGAAATCAGTCATTTCCCTTTTAGGCAATATGATGAGGAAACTGTTAGTTCAATTTTCATACTGATATCATTTCAATAAATTATGATACTGGTAGGGGTAATGAGGGGTTAAATTGTTAACGGAGGATGTAACGTCCGAAACACCAATTTTGATGGCATTGTACTGCCAAAATATTACTTTACATATTAAGCGCCGTTAATTTTCTGAAAGTTTAACTCACACTCGTTCATAATTTTCAACAAAGAAAAAAAGAAAAAAATCTGTTAGTGTTTTTTTATACCTGAACATAATTGAACCCATTTTTGGTTGACAAATTTCCGTTAACAATTGGCCCTTTAGGGTTATCTGACCTATATAAAGGGAAGTCCAAATATTTTCGTTAAGGTATGGGAGATCAATCTAGGTGGATGCTATAAGAAAATACAAAAATAAGTTTTCAGTTCAGTATATTTTTAAAAATACAGGCCCTCAAAGTGCCATTAAGCCTTTTGGCACCTTTAAAAAAACCAGAGCCATATATCTTTGAAAGACATTCATGAGGTTACTCTCAAGTTTGATAAAAAGGAAATAGTTTGATGATGTCAACCTAAATAAAGAGCGGGGAAATGTCTCAATTTATGCCATACATAATGCTTACGTCTTAGGCACACACTCAGGGTGGAAATATACGGGGGCTAAGGGCGATTTTGCCCCCTAATTTTCAAAACGGCCCTCTGAAATCAGTAGATAGCCCCTTAAATTGCCATATAGGGTATCGTATGAAATATTGTGTGATATCCATCAGATTGAAAAAGTAGCCCCCTTAAAAAAAAATTGAATTCCTGCATTGCACACACTGCAGGAAGATGGCAAGGATGATGGAAGGAGGCGCATGGAACATCTGGTTAAAAGGAATCTTAATGCAAGAAAAGGATATAAACAATCAAACTGGTCTTATCGCATTTATGAAACTCTGCTAGCTTAGTTTCATGCTAAGTCTTTCGCAATTCGGGGGAGCTCGGGTTGAGAAAGCCACAAGTCTTTTTTGGGGTTGGGAATCTCATGATGTAGAGGCCTGGGCTTACCATTATGAAACCCTGCTAGCTTAGTTTCATGCCAAGTCTTTTTAGGAAAGCTAGGACTAAGTATAAAGCAACAAGAAAAACAGGCTAAGTCTTCCGAGGGAGCTAGGGCTAAGAAAACAGCCATTCATCTTTTTGATTGGGAATCTTACAATTACCAGAAAAAGGATGTGAATGAAAGACACTGGATTACATTCATGGAACCTTGCTAGCTTAGTTCCATGCTAAGAATCCTTTTGTGGAAGCTTGGGCTTTGCATGAAACTAAGCTAACAGGGTTTCATGAATATAGATACTGGTTTGGCAAAACACAAGAGGTAAAATATCTTATACATGTACTAGTCAGTAGGATGAAAATGTTGAGGAGTTCTGTAAACCAAGGATATGATAGAAAACTGATTTACAAGCCAACTATGGAGGAATACGTAGACTGTAGGAAGGGGAGGAGCAAATTTATGAGATCAAAACAATTATACAGTATGTATCATTGTACACAAAAGTCCAAAACCCATGATTTATAAAAAATAAAATAAATTAATTAAAAAAAACAGGCCTTGAAAAGCTCTTCTCTTGTGACAAGTATCCTTTTGATACTGAAGGAACAAGAGGGGGTTGTGTTACCTAGCAACATAAAGCCCCCAATTCACAAGAAAACTGTTTGTAACGTTGTATTAATCTTCCCGCAGGAAGAAAAGTCTGATACTGCCAGTCTAAAAGAAGGTAACAGGGAAATGTGACCTAAAAAACTGCCTAAGTTTACCACAAATGAAAATGTCCGATACTGCCAGTTTAACTCTTTTCCTGCCAGTATATGAAACCCCAATATGCAAAAACAGTTAAGATGTGTGTCTCTTTGATGTGCAAATTCATTCTTGTATAAATTGTTAAGGTCCATCTGAATGACTTGTGATGATTTCATAGTTTTCAACAACAATTTTTCTTTTAGGCAATGTAATAAAAACATAACAATAAATCAATAATGGGTAGAATTAATTACAAAATTGAATACAATTTTATGCTAAAAACCAGTAGACCTTCTAATATCAAGGCCCTACTTCTGCTATAGAAATCAACCAAGTCATGCTTCTGACTGAAATTAATCAGAATTTAATGGCTCTTAATTGATTCGCCAAGGAGATTAGACTGCAGATCCAGGTTTCTACAATAACATTTAATGACATCACGCACCAGGCTGGGCAGAGTAATGAGTATAACGACTTCATAAATATGTCTATCATCTAGTGGAATGAATAAAACAATAGAAACAATTAAAACCTCACAATTTCATACAGATAATGTCCATTATAAATTATTGCCTATCATCTAGTGAAGAGAATAAAAACAAATTTTTTTTTTCTTCAAAACCTCATAATTTCACAACTCTACCATCTAATGAGGCATATAATCAATCATCTGAATATCAGGAAAATCTAGAATTCAGACAGGGATAACATCTAAAAAAAATAAAAATTTAAACATAAAAATCTAATAAATTCATTTCTGATTCTAATAAAGTCAATAATGATCTAATATTCAGGCAAGATAGAGAGGAAGTAGCTAATTTGCAAGCAATAGGAAACTAAATGAACCATTGCATGAATTCATGGAGTCTAAATTGGAGCTGTGATCATCCACCAAACAGAGCCATAACCACCTTAACCATAATTATAATGGACACTTTTGTGATTGTTTTGACATAAATTGTATGAAGTTCTTCTAGAGGCTATCTGAATTCAAAGTTCTGTGCAAACCACTCGGGTAATTAATCTGGATGTTAGGGGAAATATTGCCCTCTTTTAATAGAAGAAAAGCTTGCTCCATTATTTTACCTAATTTAACCCGTTCACATCGAGATTCTGAAATCCCCATAGACTTTGTACATAGCCCACCCGGTTCCCGTAAGCAACGGGTTAAAAAACTTATGCCACTTGAAAATCTTGCAACCCCCCCCCCCCCCCCCCAACACACACACACACACACGTCATATTATGCACAATGTTGCTTCCTTATAAATATAATCTCTGATCTTACCCATGTTTGGGATGGATATGCACTAACCCTAAAAGGAAATAATTATCCACCTCACTGGAACCCCCCCCCCCCCCCCCCTTCACAGAAAATATTGTCCCCTCACAGAAAATATTGCCCCCTCACAGAAAATATTGACCCCTTATTAGAAATATTGCCCCATCATTGAAAATCTGTCTCCCCCAACCTTCCCCAGCCTGGTTTGACCCTAACTATAGGATGCTACTGAGCTAAGCAACGTTCTCCATCACTGATCAATTCACCACAGTCCATCGGATCTATGAGTAATTAGACAAAAAAGTACTTTGTCCTTCTTATTTTTTCAAACTTGACCTTTTTTTCAATTAAGTACAAATTTCAAATTAATATTATTAATGGACAGTTCCAGCCCAGTCATGCCTATCAAGCAGCCATACACGCTATTATAATTTAATGGAAATGAAATGGGTAATGAGGGATATTTTTATATCTAATTACTTGGCAAAGTATGCATTGATATCAGTAAAATGTGATAATCATTGCAACAATTTCAGTGAGCTGACATCTACCTCTAGATGCATCAATTTTTCAAATTTTCTAGCTCTGCTAGTCTGCTAAGAACATTTTTGCTCAGAAAATAAACACCCACCCCATCCTGCTCCACCCCCACCCTGTCTGTACCTGTAGGTAAAATGAAGATGTATAAAATACAGTAAATCAATATTATTGTCTAGCTCGTTATGCCATTTGCTTGAACCTTTTTGCCAAATGTTTGCTGAAAAATATATGTGGTTTAAATTTAATCATACTTTCTTTGTTTTGGGCATAAACATAATTGTTTCATTCATTTTTTGTTTTGTTTTTTCATCTATGATCTGCACATAAATACTTGCACATGTCTCCCTGCCCCGTCTCTCTCTACCATAGACCAACTGAACCCACTGACTAGACCAGCATATATAGTCATACATAGCTGGGTCCTAAAACCACCAAATTTAACCACAAAAATAATTCCACAGCTACACTGAAAGATAATGAAAATAATTATAAGATGAGGAGGGGAGGGGAGGATTATAATTTTAGGTAATGAACTCTAAGGCAGGTGCAATGTATGTTTATGAATGGTTCATAAATTGTTGTTCCGTTAGAATCCTCCGTGGTTTTCACGGTCAATGGCCCACAAATAGGAGCTCATCGTCACATTTGAATCATACTTTGGAAACAAATTATCGGCTCATTAAAATTCAGACTTTGAATTTAAAAAGCTGGAAATTTATCTTGCTTTGAACAGTCACAGATAAAAGTAATAATTGGTTTATTTAGACTAATGTTCATAAACAGTTCGCTCATCAAAGAAATAGAATCAGCCTTTGGAACAAATTATATGCTCATTTTTTAATCTCCTCTGAATGTATGTTTGAATGATGACAATTGGAGTTCGCCAACATCAAAGTTTTGAAGCCAATCATGCACTAATTTTGTTTTATCTCCTATGAACAGAGTGTACTATCTGAATGATGACAATACCTTGGGGTTTGCCTTTAGTTCAACTAGAATCATCCTTTGGAACTAATTATTTGCATTAAAACTCCTAGATGGAGTATTCAGCAGGATTAAAAATACCAAGTACCAATTACCTCATCTCATTTGAACATAAACATGACAATAATATTTTGCCAATTCTAGTGTACTAGTATTTAGACTAAAATAAACATCCTTTGAAACCAATCATTGGCTCGTTAATCTCCTTTCTGAATGATGACAATAGAAGATCGGCAACTTCAAAGTTTCAATTCAACTTAAATCATACTTTAAAACTAATTATTGATTAATTAATCAAAATTAAACATTGTGTCTGGATCATGACAAAAAAAAAGGCAACCAATTCATATTTCAATCAATATAGAGTATGTAAAACCATACTTTGGAACTAATTATTGCCTCATTTTATCTGCTATGATTACATTTTTCTCAACAAAAAAGTTATTAATGAATTTAGTATTTTTTTAATTAAAAAAAAAAATTTTAATAGAAAGTTGGGGGTGCGTTTTATACACGAGTGCGTCTTATACACGGAGTTTTACGGTACTATACAAATGAAAATTCTAATCCTTTTCATTCATTAGACAGCGCTCGAAATTAACTTTTTTTGCTGGTGGCCCGGTCGGGCCAGTAAAATGAGTATTTTTCCAATTTTGGTGGCCCGAAACCAAAATCTACTGGCCCGAAGAAAATATAGAAAAACAAGAAAAAAGGAGAAAATTCATAGCACATTCAAAACTGTGGAAAAGTGGGAAATTCACTGTTATTATACAAATTTGACCTCAACATTCGGTGTAAATGTCATGTGAAAATCTCAGACAAATAACATGTTTTTAAATTGTGGTATTTAAAGCTAATAATTTGAAGTCAAAAAGCCCAATTCTTTGTAAACATCGGCTGCAAACTTGACAAGTCACCGATCATACTGCACTGTATCCGATTTCGAATACGGCGAACATAACTTGTTGAGTTTGACATGCATGACAAATGTGATTGATAAAGGAAATTTGTACTTATATATCAGTCTTTTAATCTCACAATTCCGTAGAATATTGTTTTGAAACCTGTCCTGAATGACACATTTTTCAAATTGTGGTGCTATATTGTAAAACAGTCAGTCAAACATTTATAAATTCTTCGTAAACTTACGGACACAGACAAGACGAAACCCGACAAGACGTAGACAATGCAGACACAACATGAACATGGGTTATGTTGAATTTTACATGCGAACCAAATTTGATCGATTATTAAAATATCCTCTCACATTTCAGACTTTTAACCTCACTTTTCAATGGATTATTGTTTATAAACCTCACAAAAATTAAATATTTTCAAATTGTGGGTTTCTGTTGTTGAAATTTTGGTGTCAAACATTGATGAATTGATCGTAAACATTCTCGATCTCACTGCCGAAGCACATATTCCATATATGGAAATTGGAATGCTCCATTCACAAAACGGGGGTGTGGGAATAAACAGAATGGAAAACAACACAAATTAAACTTTTACAAATCGGACATTTCTCTAAATTTATTTCCGCAAGTACTATAGCAAATATTATTCTTGATACTTCCTATCATTTATTCAAGTTTTATATACAAACTGAACTGATAACAGAATTAATTTGATACCCTTCTACCTATCCCAAGTGGAACATGCTGTATGGGGGGTCGGGCAGAAACAATGCTAATTAATCATTTGCGTCTTTTCTGAGCTAGCTGTATGCAGAAGAAGAAAAATCGCACAAAACTGATCATTATTGAGCTCTCTTTCCTTTCTTTTTAAACCACAAATCAAGTATTTTCTGTGAGGTATCAAATTTGCAATAAGTACCATAATATTGTGCTCAATTGTTTTAAACATTTGGAGGCCCGATCGGGCCAGCAAACATTGGAAATATGAGTTTTTTACTGGCCCGACAGTAATTTTTGGTGGCCCCGGGCCATCGGGCCTGTGCTAATTTCGAGCGTTGCATTAGAAGAAAAAAACATTGGATTACAAATCATTTTTTTCATTTATGACAGCTGCAAAAAAGTGCAACCTACAATGCAGTCGATCTGGAGCTGAAATTTGACATTCAAGACTGAATGTGATTTTGATTTTGCATGCATTCTCCATAGACCCCAGCCAAAGTATAAATTGTAGTGTCCAGGAATGTATGGTTTTAAGGTTTATGATCTGTGTAAAGGAAACAAATATTTGCTTTTATTGACAAATTTTATAAACATTTTTAATGAACAAAAACATGAGTAAATGGTTAAAGAATTTGCATGCATTATGACTAAAAATCAATGAAACATACAGCACAAATAGATGTATAAACTGATCAATAATTTGTTTGTAGTATTTCAAACATACGTACAGAAAGAATACAACAAACTATATTTTTAAATGCTGAGAAAGATCACAGGGGGGTCAAGGAGAAAATATTGGTGATGCATCCATGAAAAGGAGGAAGGAGACAGATATTTCAGGAAGGAATGGAGACAAAAAATGAAATCAGTTTAATCATAAAGGACACGGGACATCCAACTAGTAACTACGATGCAACAAATGGAAGGATTTAAAAGAGAGAGGTGAATGAAGAGAGAAAGTGGACAACTGGATAAGATAGGAGAGAAAGAGGGAGAGATAGATGAGGAAATAAAGGATTATAGAAAAGGAGATAAAGAGAGATAAAAGAATAAGAATGTAAAGAAGAGAAAACGTAATGGCAGGAGAGAGGAAGGGAAAGAAAAGGAGATAGTATTAGAAACAGAGATAGATAGATAGATATGGAAAAGGAAATGAAGAGAGATAGAAAAGGAAATAAATTAGTACGCAGAAAAGATAATAAGATAATAAGAGAAAGACAGTTTGAGCTGTACAATGATCAATTTATTTTCATTAGCAGTGTAAACAGCCATGAATGGCAGTCGAGCGGAAAATAGACACAGAAAAGAAGACAAAAGAATCTGAGGAATCATTGAATTCACGCTTCCATTGACCAACAGGTGCAATACGCTGCGGGTTGCAATACGTTTGCGTGTCGCACGCGACCGGGCTCAATCAAAGTGTTGGAATTTGCCCTATTCTTCATTTAAAAAATAATAAATCTTGATATCTTTACTAGCGAAAAAGTATGATGAAACCACAAAATGCAATAGGAAACAAAATATTACAGGGCTGGGGGTGGGAGAGAAAGGGTGCCAAAAAAGGGGGAATTGGTGCCGGGGGTGGGGGCATGGCATAGTCGGTGTAAACCCAGAATGGGCCACAGAAGGGGGCAAAGTTCCAAATTAAAAGGTGTGGTTTCAATATATTTCTATTCATTTTTAGGCATCATGTAGTTTCAAGACCAAATGAGTATTTTCATGGGTGAAGACCAACCATTCCATTTCCAACAGGAGAGGGCAAATGCCCCCCCCCCCCCCCCCACCCCCCTACTATACTGATCTCCCATAGCAAATGTTGAGAAAATCAGTATAATTAGCTATCAAACCATAAACACTGGGAGGAATATAAAAACTAAACATAAAATGTGAAGCTGAAGTGGGACATGTATGATATCATATGGCGGGAAAAACGAGGGCCATAAATGGAGGGTAAGATTTGGGTGGTATATTATGGCCAAAGCTTGATTGAGGGGTACAAATATGGTATAGCGGAGACACGAGGGCCATAATAAGGAGGTTAGTTTTGGTTGGTATTATGGGACGTCAATAACCTCGCCCCTGGTGTTGGGTTTAGGGAACAAAAGACCGGCGTGTGGCACATGTTTGTGGTGGGTAACAATGGGCGCGTGTCTGGAGGAAATAAATCAATGTTTGTGTATTGATCCTGAAGGAAGGAGCAGTTTGCTCAAAGCTCTAGATCTGGAACAAGCTTGTTAAAAGTAGAAGTAGAACTTTTAACTTTGACATAGATATATTTTAAATTCAAACATATATAGAGGAGACTGACCAGAAATAAATGCAAAATGAGCAAAGACCATTTTGATTAAAATAGTTAATTGTTGATTATTTTGGTTTACCACAAAGTCCACCTGGCCAATATCCATAAAAACCCTGCTAGTTTACTTCCATACTAGGTCTACATAAGAACAAAGACAATACACATTTTAAATGTATGCAGTTAAAACACCCATGCAAGTCTTTCAAACCTTGATGATTCCTTGATTAGTATGGAGAAAAATATAGTACGAATGTTATATTCTCAAATACTGACTTTACCCCAAAAAAACTTCCCTTTTGAGAAGTTCCAAGATACACGTAATTACACAAAAAAATATACAATCATTTAATAACCGGGTGGCTAAAACAAGAAACTGGGCACAAAGGATATTCTCCTTAGATCCGATACCAAACAACATCACAGAATTAAATAGGAATCGCTCCTCAATACAACCAACAGATTAGATATTAATTTGCCAATAAAATATAACAGCACCATATGCAGCCATAATCATATTTTGTGCAAACGACCCCCTGCTGTACACTGATTCAAGTAGATCCAACCACCTGTCTCTGTTTTAGTTATTTGGCGCTACTTTTCGCTCCACTCCAAATCCAACAGAGTTTTCATTCCACTCATTCACCGAACCCAACAAAACTTTGATGTGCTTTTAATAGACTGAACTCTCTTCCTAGTAACTGACCTTGCAGTGAATTAGATCCATTTCTTGTACCCTTACCTGACCATTTTTATTTCAGTTTTTAAATCAGTCTTGGTAAATTCACAAAAAAGATTTGGCAAAAAATGTGCCACTGTGACTTTCAGTGCAAAGACCACATGATCAATAATAATTTACCATTTCTTACAAAATATTAATTTTCTGGGTAGATTTCCAGGTGCATATTTCAATAATTCATCAAAGTTTGGCAATTTGCCATTCATAAATTATCAAGATAGATAAATGACAGGCAAGGAACAATGGAGGAAATGTGCACTAAATTTGAGAGCCTATATTATGTGCATCCAGTGAATGGCATAAATGTAGCTAGCCAGGGTTAACCGCATTGGGGGGAGGGGAGGGGGAGGATGGTCAGGTTAGGCACAACCTAGTGGAAAATATTCCTGGAGGAACAGCTGGTCTCAAATTTCAAACCAGATCTATATTTCTTTCTTTATCATTTCATAGGAGTGGTGTAGGGGGAAAAAGGACCTCAAACTCAAAGATTGGGGAGGGGGGCTATTGACTGTTACCTCTGCTGGGGCTGCCCCCCCCCCCCCTTCCCTAGCTACACAACTGGTTCCTAACTTCAACTCAATACAGCTGCAACTGTAGCAAGGAACACAAATGTTTGCTCAAAGGCCACTAATAGTTTGTGTACACAGTTGGACTCGTTCTCACTCTCTGGGCCTTTAATCATTTTAGAGAACCACAAGTATACAAACACACACAAGTGCGCATGCGTACATGATCTAGCTCTATCATACCATTATTATCAGCCT